>VSMD01006241.1:0-47795 GCA_008750895.1 Mirza zaza
GAAATTGTCAGGATCTGTTAATGTTTCTAATATTAGCACGATTGAGAGTATTTGGTTTAGGTTATGCCAAATATTTAAAATATTTAATTTGGGTATTTATTTACCAACATGGAATTCACCTTGTGGCCTAATGGTTAAAATTCTGTGTTTTCACCCCTGCAGCCTGGGTTCAATTCCTGGTCAGGAAGTGAGACTCTCTCAGTTCAATATTTACCAACATGGCCAGTTAGGTAGTTCATATTTTTCAACCTGGCAGTTAACTTTGTGTTAATTCTATTGCCAGTCGTGTGGTCTTGGGAAAAAAAAAATCTGATTTATTTGGTAACTAAATACAGATTCTCGCATAGAATAATTGATTGTACTTGAAGGTATTCAATGATGCATCTTTGTATGTTATGGCCACTGCTTATATTCCTTACACCACTTATTTAATATTATGAGACACTTAGTATCTATTTTGTTCACATTTAACTTTGGTAACATAGAAGTATGCATCATCCCTAAAAAATCTAAAGTCAGATACAATTTATATTAGCATATTTAACACCTGACTTTCAACCTTTCATTTCATTCTCAACTAAATGCACTCCTTAAGTAGAATCATTGTCTCCTTTCTTGCAAACTTTCTAGGCACTGGTACCAAGCTGCTAAGATGATATTGGCAGACATGACTTTATATGATAATATTGATAAGACCTTATCATTTGTAATACTTGTAATTTAAGCTTTGAGTTGGGTCTGGATAAGTGAATCCTAAAATTTTCTCTATTGCCTCATATACACGTCATGAAAATTATTGGTTTTTCTGTTTAAACCTATGTGAGTCATAGATAAGTTGTTCATGATAATAAATCCTTATGTTGTACAGAGGCAGTAATTTGGAGGAAATACGGATACTCTTATTTGTTTTGGAACATAAACACTATGCTATGTTGTGTGACACTGAAATAACAATTCTACTTTATTTTGGGTTCCAGGCTCTTGTCATACTCGTCAACATGCATTTCAGCCATTTTATATGTTTTGGTTGGGCTTTGTAGTATTTCTGCATCCATCTTCCCTCTTAAGTTTTGTGAACCATTAGTAGATTTTTTTTCTCAGAGCCAATGTCCTTGGAGTTGATTTTATTTCCTTACCAGCATGTATCTTTGTTTACTTTGCAAAGAAATGCTCATTTCTTTTTTTGAGTAGCAAACCCATATCGTTTAATCAACAAATGTGTGGACTTTTAGTGAAAATAATGTGTAAAAAGCCATTAATGTCTAATCATTTACACCAAAGGAAATTGAGGAAATGTGCTCAAATTTGGTGAAGGTCATGTAATTTTGGACAGGTCTTAAACATCTTGTTTTATGTTTATTCTTCACTCAATTTTATCGGTATAGACTTTTTCTTCTAACTATTTGAAGCAAGAAGTTTTGGTTTAAGAAAATGAAGTTCACTGGGCAGCTATATGGAAATTGGGTGGTAACGTATTTTAATTTCTAAATTAGTGGTTTCTAATATGGCCAACAAGAAAAGCCTGGAAGCTTCAATTGTTTTGATTATTTTCTTTTAATCCTCACGTAGAGTAGAAAAGAAAGTCTTCCTTGTTTGTATGCTTTTTTCTTTTTTCTGACGGTTAAAACTGGAATGGAATTTCTGCAGATTGCATGCTCAGAGTAGCAGCACTTCCTGGGCCCACAAGTTATTAAATTAAGGCAACTTACATCGAATATATGTTATGTAGAAAATTACCTCCTTTGATATATTCCTTTATGTTATAGGGTCATTTCCACTTCTCTAGAGAGGCAGGGGGTGCTGAGGACACAGTTAAAAGTAAGGTGCCCAGTGAAGTTAATTCTTAAAATATAGAAGTAGCTCATGTGAAAAATGATCACAATGTTCATTTGTGGAAATGCGTGAAACTCATAATTGGAGACATTGATTTGAATTTTTTTAAGTAAACTTTAATATAGTTTAAGATTTATAGAAAAATTATGAAGATAGCATAGAGCTCCCACATAACTCCAAACCCAGTTTTTTCTGTTAACATCTTACATTAACATATATGTTTATCACCTCCTTGAGAAGGAACTATCTACACAAATTATTTGGAATTCTGAACAAAAGATTTGTTTCTCCTCCCTTTATTCAATCCATTATTCATATTAATAAGGACTTAATTGATATTTATTTTATACTTTGGGTTATAATCCAATACTACTTTAAGTATTTTGTTGCTCAGGTTGTTCCATCTTTGGCCATTGAGAGCTCTTTCAGTTGTCTCCTGTGTCCCTTTGACATCCCCACCCCATCATGTTTTTCTCTAAGCACTTCCCTCCTTTCTATCACTATAAGATGCTCTAGGCTCATCTTGTGTATTTCCTGCCTCAGTCTTAGAATCCGCCATTTCTGTAATTTCTGTTCTGCATGTTTTACAGCTTGCCTTTTAGTAGTTTGGATCATGTCTACTTAATTTAGAAATAATAGGTAGAGTTTTAAATCAAATTTTATTTCCAAATGCAAGTTGGCAAAGTCTTTGCTTTCCTTGAAGAAGTTTGACAAGGAAAAATAAGATGTGAAAAGAAGAAAAAGTAGAAGTGGACTATGCTAATTTGGATTGGTTAAAAATTTTGGTGTGCAGTCAGCAGTACCCACAACTTTTTAATACAGCAGTGTGTCAGTTTGCCAGGTGGCCTAATCTTTCCTTGTCTGAAGTTTTAAGTGATGGAGGGGTTAGCATACCTGCTACCAGGGGATAAGGTGGTAGTTCTCCCAATACATAATTACTATAGTGATTCTGATGTGATGTGTGGAAGTCACCTTGCATGTGTCCTTAACCCTTATGGAATTTACAGAGCTAGGATTTAATTGACATGCAGAAAGATCCCGTTTCTGTTAGTTGTAGCGTTTTTTCAGAATTCATTTGGGGAAGCCAGCAAGAGCATTGTTAATGTTTTATCTAGTTTGGTGTATGCACAAAGGAATAACAATTTCAAAATGATTGACCTGATGCCTTTAGGGCATATGAAGAACCAGCATTTAAAGACACAGTCTTTTAGTAGTCCTTGATTAAGTTGAGACCCTGGCCACCTGCTATATTGAATGCACACATATTCTCATTTTAGTCCTGTTTAGAAAGAGTGGGTGAATAATGGTGTCAGTTAAAAAGTAATTCAAGTTAAGCTAGTCTGAAAGTGTATTCTCAATAGAGGAAAAAGAAGAATCTATACTTGTATCCAGATTCCAAATGTGTGATTTATTATTTTCTTTATCTACTCCTTTTCAAAAAACTGCATTTGGGGAGAAAAAATCTTGAAACTAAATCGTATTTATTAGAGAAGAACATATATAACTTGAGACCATTGTCTCTAAGAATTGACCTGAGTTCTTTCTCTGCTCTATAGATTTGTTGTAAAAGTACTGAAATTTAAGTGCTCAAGTTCACCAAAGGGTAGACTGCAGGCAGCTATGATTCTTTATTATTTTAAGGAATTTCCCTATGATTGTTATTTTGTTTTTAGGTTAAGAAGCCTTTTTTGCTCCGCAGTCTGGGCGCACTCTGAGCCCCCTCCCCACGATGCTGTATGTGCACAATGGTTATTAGGCAATCCACATATCAAGAGAAGGAGCGCTCTTCCATAAGGTAAGGTGAGTCAGGGTCACAACAGGGTTGTCTGTGTTGTTTGGGGGAAAACTTAATTTAGCTTTTACTTTTCTCTTTTAAATTAGCTAATGTACACTAAGTATACCACTCACTAAAACAAAATCTAGGTTTGTTTTGATCTTGTCTCAATCTTTTTCTTGCACGGTAGACCTCATGCAAGTGCCAACATCATCATTTCATTAAAAAAAAAGTTCAAGGTGATTATGAGCATATAGTAATAGTTTTCATTAATTTCTTCTGATGTTTTTCAGCATTTTCTCTTATAACACTGAGAACAAGCAAAAGTCTATTCTGAAAGGATTCTCATCTTAAAATTTCTAAGACAAGAGACAATTTTAGTGAAGTAGTTAAGTGAAAAGATAAGAGGGAGTCTTGTTTATTAAAAAAGCAAATTGTTAAGAAAGCTCTTATTTCTCAGTTTTCTCTGAGGAAATAGCTGTTGGTACTAGTGGCTTGATATTTTTAAACCATAACACTTAGTGATACTTATGGGTATGTAATGATACCATTTTCTATGTATAAAACAACATAGGATGTTTATATTCTTAAGCTGTGATTATTTGACCTAAGTTAGGCTCAAGTTTACCATTGTACAATCTATTACAAGAAGTTTTGCAAGGTAAATTATTATTGATAGCAAGATTATCCTGAGATATCCAACCTACATATGAGAACAAAATGTCTTTAAAGGGCTTTATCACAATTGTTTCTTATTTTTAGAAATGGAAGCTATTAATTAAGAGATGAATCTAATCTATTCTTTCAAATTAGCCCAGTTGGAATGGCTTTCTAGAAGGTCATTAGTTTAGGTTTCTGTGTGTATTTAAAAACTGAAAAACATAATGAAAATTTTTTGTACACATACAAGGTGCAACTTTTCACCTTGGACTTTTCCTATTTGTATGAGAATCTCATTTTATACTAAGTTTTAGTACACACCTCTTTTGTGACCTATTAGAGACCATGGAATCCACTGTACTACTTTTCCTTTAAAATAATTTTATCATGGGGTTAATCACCACATTGTTTGGATTCATAGAGTTTTAAAATACATTGTATGATCTTGCTACTTTGAATATTTAGAGACTAAAACTTGTAGAAAACAGAAATTAGAAAAATGCTGGAGAGGATGTCACAAAAAAAAGAGGAATAGTAAAATGTTCATCAAATAACAAAGTGGGGAGGATAGAAAGAGAAACAGTAATAAACAAAAGGAAGGTAAATATAATTCAAACATTCTACTCTAATTTACTTAACCTGGCCCATTTTTTTCTCCCTCCAACCTTCCACACTTTGGGCTAAAAATAAAATATTGTTAAAATACTTAGGTAACCAGCCTAAAGATTTTTTTAAAACTCCTTTTCATAATTGTTTATAGTCTTCATAGTATATTGCTTGTCCATTTTATAGCTGTATTTACTAACTCTGATTTGTGATGGAACTTTTGAATGGTGTGTAACTTAAAGCTCTGTGGTGCATCAAATCAGAAGTCCTAAGTCAGGTATTAATCTGATTCCTCTGACATCTCCCATCCTGTAGCTGCCCAACATCACCTCCCATTTTACCTAAAATAATGTTGTTATGTTCATAGGTTGTTTGCTTTGAGTTTTCAAGAGGCTGCAGAAGAAATTTTCTGTTTCAGGAGTTTAGAAGTTTATGCCTTGCTTGCCTTTAGTAATCATTTATAAAATCTTAGGGAAATTACTGAAAGTTTTGGTCTTCACTCTATGTTAACTACTAGTGTCAACTGTCATTAATAAGGTTTACTGATTTAGCAAATGGAAAATTCTGTGATATTTAATGGACACAGTATCAGAAGTCCAGTATTCTAAATTTCATATATTCTACTTTCCCTTAAAGGCTGATCCCTGTGACCTAATGAATCCTTTGTAAAACGTGGACTCAGCTAGGATGTTACACCACCACTGTCGAAGGAACCCTGAACTCCAGGAAGAGTTGCAGATTCAGGCTGCAGTAGCTGCCGGGGATGTTCACACAGTACGAAAGATGTTAGAACAAGGCTATTCTCCGAATGGCCGAGATGCTAATGGCTGGACCCTGCTACATTTCTCTGCAGCAAGAGGAAAGGAAAGATGTGTTCGGGTATTTCTAGAACACGGAGGTGAGTTTACTAGAAGGAAACCTTTTTTCCCAAGAAGAAGCTTAAAATGAAATTATATTTAGTTTAAAATGTATGTGTATGTGTATAATTTTTAGTGCTTCTCTCTTGTTAATACTCAACATCTTACTTTCTCCTTTGTGAAGGTATTATAATTATACTGAGTTTTATTTAAAACCAGATTGTTTAAAAGATCAGTTTTGTGAATGGGACTTTTTCCTCTTGCAGCTGTAGTTTCTGTATAGCCAGGTTTTCCCAGGTTATTTCAACTAAGCAACACTTCTAGGGGCTGTCTTGTTGCTATTGTTTCTGAGCAGAAGTGGCTGAGGTACCTGCAATTAGAGAATTGTACAAGTTTCCCCTCTTGATAATTGCTCAAGCAGATAGACCTAGTACAGTCCTTTAAACATCATGGCCCCAATGATACCCTATCTTTTGAATTTACTTATTATTTTGGATGCTTTCTTTTATTATCATCATTTTAGAGCACTTGCCTTTTCCAGAAGGTGTATATAGTTTGTAGGTATCCTACAAGATGATTGGTTCTCAGAATTCTAAATTTGTTTAAATGTATGCAGTTGGGGACCACGTTTGACATTTTATGTTTTTGTTTTGGAAAATTGTCCATTCTCGTAAGGTTTTTAAGCTAATAATTATCCTAAATTAATTACTGGTTCCTCCAGTTGAATTTCAGCTTAATTTTCCTAAAGATGGATTATATATATCTTATCATTTATATCCATATTGCCTCTGTAAATTACAGTGGTAAACAACTTGGTTGGGGCTCAAGTTACATATGTGCCATTCTAGGGCCTGAATTGCTCATTGGCAATGATTTAGTTTCCTTCCTAAGGTGTACTTTGTCACAAAACTAGCCAAACTTACTTGTATTCTGAAGTGCAGAAAAATGCTGGACATCCCACAGTTCTCATGAGGGTCATATGAATTACGTGAATATTTGATTATGAAGGCTATCCATGTGAACTAATTGCAAGACGATGCTTACCCTGAAACTAGGAGTAGTCACATGTCCCTGGGGCACTGAAATGGGAATTGTATGCCTGAAATCGTTGACTATTAACAGAACCATAAATTTGCTGGCCTGTGCCTACTTTGTAACTATCTTCCGCATCATTTCAAGTCACAATTTGAAAACCCCAGTTATGAAATTAATGAAGGGGAAATGTAAGCAGAAAGCCAGTAGAAAGATCTGAAAAAACTATAAGGTGGGTATAGGATCAGAACACTTAAAATTCTAGCAGTACTTAGTGAAATGAAGACCAAGATCAGAGCTCACATGTTATTCCTCCTAGTCCTATTAATTTCCACTTCCACCAGCCTCCCTGTTAAAAAAAATTAACTAAAAAAAGTTGCATTATTCAGATTAATACATGAATGTTGTCTCGTTAAAACAAACCTTCAAATAACTTACAAATACAGCCAGTCCTTTTCACCACCCCCAGTCCTTGTCTGCCTACCACTGCCTAGAAGTAACCATGGGTGTGAATTTGGTTTGATGCTTATCCTTCTAGAGCATTTCCTAATAATATGACATGTACTCATAGAAATTATGTTATATTGAGTTGTGTGTAGTTTTGGAACATAAATGATACACTGTGTAATTCTGCAACTTTTGTTTTTTATTCAACTATATGACTTAACGTTTTTTTAGTATACTGGGTCTGCAAACTTTTTCTATAAAAGACCAGAAAGTAAATATTTTAGGCTTTGTGGTCCATACTGTCTCCATTGTAACTACTCAACTCTGCTGTTATAGCATGAAAGCAGCCATAGATAGTATGTAAAGTAATAGGTGTGTCTGTGTTCCAGTAAAACTTTATTTATCAAAACCAATGGTGGGGAAAAAAGAAAAAGGAAAAAACCAGCAAGGACTAGATTTGACGATAGTTTTTGAATTCTATTCTCTCTTTGTCCATATATCAAGTCCTGTGCAGCATAGCATTTTGGACAATGATGGACTGCATTTACAATGGTAGTCCTATAGGATTATAATAACATTTTTACTATACCTTTTTTATATTGAGATATGTTTAGATACACAAATATTTACCATTGTGTACAATTGTCTACTGTATTCAGTATAGCATTGGTTACAAGCTTGTAGCTTTGGAGCAATAGGCATACAGCTTCGATGTGTAGTACCATCTAGGCTGTGTAAGTACATTCTATGATGTTTGCACAATGATGAAATCTCCTAATGACATATTTCTCAGAACATATCCCCATTGTTACATAACACACACCTATGTGTATATATTTTTTTTTAATTGCTTTATTGAGCTATAATTCACATACCATACAAGTCACACATTTAAGGCGTACAATTCATTGGCTTCTGATATATTCATAGAGTTAGACATGCATCACCACAATCAATTTTAGGACATTTTCACTGCCCCCAAAGAAACCTTTACTAGTTCTATGTTAATACATACAGATTTACTTTGTTCTTTTCAACTGATGAATATAGTATAAGTATGGATATACTATGATTTGTTTAACCATTCTCTTTCATTGAGAATGGCTGAAATTTTCTCAGCAGCGCATTTTATTTTTTGACAGGGTAATGCTTCCATACATTTAAGAACCACATTAAAGCTACTATAGACTGATCAATGAGGGGGAAATACCTTGTTTTTAGCTCTAGTCCCTTAGTCTTCTTCCCAGGGGCTGTCACTTTTACTGTTTCTTTTGTACCCTGCAGAGATAGTCTGTGCATATAGGCATAAATATTTTTCCATCCTCTGCCTTCTAGCCTGCTTCCCTTTTCTTAATGTTCTGTTCTGTATCTTGATTTTTTTCGCATAACAGTGAGCTTGCTTCCTTGTCAGTATATGACTTTATTTCGGATTCCATTGTATAGATGTAATTTATTTACACATATCTTCTATTGTTGGTTTGTTTCCATTTTTCTGCTACTGAAACAATATTACAGAGAATGTCCTTGACAGATCTTATTGCATATTTGAGAGTTTATCTCTTGAATAGTTCCTAGAAGTACAATTGCCGAGTCAAAAATTTTTGATGGATATTGGCAGATTATCTTCTAAAGAGACTGTAATTGTTCCTGTCCTTACTGAGCAGGTGGGACAGTGCCCATTCCTTGCCTTTGCCAGTAGCGTATTACCAGATGGTTTGCTGTCCGCTGTGTGATACACTTGCCTCTTTTATTTATTCCTTTTGTCAAAAGTAACAAAATACCGCAAGATTGGACTTTTTGTCTGTCTTGCTAACTTGTAGGAATTGTTTATATGTTCTCCTTTGTTAGTTACAAGTTGCAATGATCTTCTCCCAGTTTGTAGTTTTTTTCACATTCATGATGTTGTTTTTGTTTGGGGGCAGAAATCTACATTTTAATATAGGTGAATTATATTTTTCTTTTACATTATGGTTTGTGCCTTTTATGTCTTGTATAGGAAATACATCATACTGTAAGGTCATTATTTGCCTTTATTTTCTTCCAAAAGTTTTGGCATTTAGGTCTTTAATCTATCCAGAATTGGTTTTCGTATATAATATGAAGTGGTTGTGTATAGTTTCACTTTTTTGCCCCATAAAGATAGCCTAAAGCACCCCTTCTTCCTCATTGTTGTGCACTGCCAGGTCAGATATAAAGTTTTCATGTATACGTGGCTCCATTTCTGAGTTCTTCTTTAAAATAAAAATAAACATTTTGGAGAAGCCCTTTCTTTGTTCTTATATAGCATCTTCTGCCTGCTCCCTTTTCCCTAATAGAATAAGAGATTCAGAGAATATTTTTCTGAGCACATTTTGAACCAGTTTGGAAAAATTAGTAGGAGAGGAATCCCCCTGCTCTTCTCTCCCATGGCCACATGTGGTACTTAGACATGTTCAGTATTTAGTCTAGTCCTTGCTTTGATCTCCATACCAGTGTAGCCGACTGTCTATTCAGCTTCTCCACTTGCATGGCTCATAGACATCGCCAGCACAGCACTAGCCACCAGAGTGTTCATTCTCAGTAAATGATGCCACAGCCTATGATTGCTAGGCCACAAATCTAGAAACCATCCTTGACACCTTCTTCCTCACCTCCGATATGACCAATTGCCATGTCCTATTGATTGTGCCTCCTAAATAGTTGTCATATCTCTTCACTTCTTTTCACTGGACACATTACCCCATTCTTGGGCACAGAAACAACATGCCCAACATCGCACATCAACAGGACTATTGCAATGGTCTCTTTTATCCCTGTATCCACTATTGCCCCCTCCCAACCAGTATCCAAATGATGTGATTTGTTAAAAATGGCATTAAAACTATTTCCTTTTAAAAATCTGTCAGTGGTTTCCCATTTCTCTTAGGTTGAAATTCATAGTCTTTAATGTGATCCACGTGACCCTGCAATATCTGGCTCCTCTTATCTTTCCAGCTGCAGCTTTGAGTTGCAGCCCCTCTGCATTCTTTGGCTGGGGGGCCTGCCTGCCTAGGTCACTCTTATTCTCACTCCACCCCTGGCCCTTGTGTCTTGCTTATGCCTACTTCTCCCTTAAATCTGACTTATGCTTTCTCAGGGAAACCTCTTACCATCCAGACAAGGTCAAATGGGATCCTTATTTATATCCCTGTTATATGATACTATTGTCCCTCTGTGATACTATTTCTCTGTTATATGATATTATTGTTCCCTGTATCTTTTTACTGTGGCACTTATCACAAGCATAATGAATTATTTTATAGTTTTCTATTTAATGTCTGTATCTCCAGTTAGTCTGAAGCTTCATGAGGGTATAATCTATATTCGTTTTGTTCCCAATAAGAAAGAGAAAAAGTTAGTTATCAAAGATATTTATTCCAAAGCCTTACAGAGACAAGAGTGATCTTTTATCCAAAAAAAAAAAAAAAATTGATTGAACATGAGCCAGCCTTATGGTGGGATTAGAAAGTTGCCTGAATCATCATACCTGCTATTTTCAAAACCACGTGCTTCCTTGAAGAGCTTGTCAACTTCCAGTCAGATTGGCACCTCCTGTTAACAAGCTTATTTTGTGGTAGACAGTGAGCCAAAATGAAGTCACAGATCCAAATAGGGGAAAGTGAGTGAAATAACTCAGAAGAAATAAGGATTCATTTTCTTTCTCTATCCCCCAATCTCCTTACTTTTTCCCTCTCATCCTGCTCTGTGTGTGTGTATGTGTGTGTATATGAGAGAGACAGAGAGAGAAAATTCATATAGATACTTAGACGAGGTGCCAGTTGATCCTATATGAATTATTTATCCAGCAAATATTTATTGAGCACCTAGCATATGCCAGGCTCTGGGCCGTGCACTGAGATACAGACATGAGCAAGAATGGGGCTAGTCCTCTGGCATTTCATTATCTAGAGGATGGAAAAATTTATAACCAACATTTATTGAGCATTTAATGTGTGCCAAATTCCTCACAACAAGTCTATGAAGATAATAATGCGTATGTTTGCATTAAAAAACTGAGCCACAGTAGAGTAAGTAATGGCCCAAGGTCATTCACCTCATAAATAGTGGAGTGGAAATTCAAACCATCATATCTGTAATTCAGTACTGCCTGTAAGAAGACAAGGCAGTACCAACAGAATGAGTCAAATGCCATGTACGATAAGGTCCTCACTGTCTATAGGGGTGAGGTGGGGAAGTGGGAAGGAAGACTTCCTAGAAAAAGTAGGCTGGAGTGGAGATCTTGATAAGTGATGCAGGATGAGGGCCTGGAAAGATGGAGGTATGGAATTATTCCAGACCCAAGGGACACACTAAGTGTGAAGGATTAAAGGAGAGAGGGAGCATGTTTGGCTTGTGGAACTGAAAAAAATTCGGTATGATTGGGACATATTCAGTAATTTATTCTAGGGATGTTGGTGAGCCATCAAGGCACTTGACAGAGAGGAATGGGAGAAGCAGATGTGTGCTTTAGAAAGTTCACTGGTTACAGTATGTGAATGTATCAGGAGGGCCCAAGCCCTAAGGTAAGAAGAGCAGGTGGAATATGAAGTGGAAGTGAATGAAATCGGGAATAGCTGAGGTTTGTAGCCTGAGGACGAGCCTAGAAAAGAGTTGCCACTGATTGAAATGGTGACCATTAGGAGAGGAGCAGGGGAAAGAGCTAGCTAGATATAGTTTTTAAAATGGGCCATAGATGTCTAATACCAGCCACTCACCAACTAGAAATTGTTGTATGTCAAGTATTTTAGTGGGTCAGATTTAACTGATGTCAAGTCCATATGCCTGCCCAGTAAAACCACTGATGAATGATCGTACAGAGCTAGCCAAACTCAGAGTGAGAGACTGCCCATGACCATTGCTTGGTAAGCGGTGTGGCCATGGGAAGTCTGATGAGGAGCAGCTACAGGAAGCCATACTTGCTGTTGCTTTGGGAGAAATCCAGTTTTGTTCAGAAAATGAGCAAGTTTGAGTTGGATAACTGGCACTACCTCTATTCCAGAAGGAAAACAAAAGTGAGGCTCTCTTTCTAGTTTAATCTAAACCTGTGCTGTCCACAGATGTGTGACTATTTAAAGTTAGATTAAATAAAAAGTTCAGTTCCTCACACTAGCAACCTTTTTAAGTGCTTAGTGATCACATGTGATGAGCGGCTGCCATAGAGAACAGCACAGATATACAGTCATCCCTTGGTATTCGGGGGTGGGGGAGTTCTAGGTGTCCCCCTCAAAATACACAGATGCTTAAGTCCCTGATATAAAATGGTATATAGTATTTGCATATAACCTATGTATATCCTCCTATATACTTTAAATCATCTCTAGATTATTTAGAATACCTCGCACTATGTAAATAGTTGTTATATTCTATTTTTAAATTTGTAGTATTTTTTATTATATATATATATTTTTTAATTACAATTTTCAGTGTTTGGTTGGTTGAATCTGCCAATGTGGGACTCATGGGTATGAAGGGGCAGCAGTAAAACACTGGCCTGTGCAGACAAGTGATGTTATGCTGCTTTACTTTCAGATATCCTGCTTCAAAATGATAAAAAGTTAGGGTTTTATAATGTCCCAAAATACTTGAGTTTTAAACAAAAATGGGAAGCATATAATAACACCTCCATACAAATCCTGGTAATCCTTCTGACCAGGTTAGTGTGCTATTGGAATTACAATGAAGAGTCTCTATTACAAGGATGGGAATTACAACAAGCTCATTATTATCTTCATTTTTCAATGTTGAATCTTTCTAAAAATTCCAAGACTGTGTTGGCTATTTCAAGAAAATAACATGAAGAGACCAAATCTTAGTGCATTTATTTATTTTCAGATTTATTGTTTATGCAAATTGGTGTGAGGGCAGTTGGCTATAAAGCTCTAGAAATTAAATCTATAAAAGAAACCCTGGAGGAACCTGGGAAAAGCATCTCAGGTCTCATCTCAATAAAGTTGATAAAATATTTCTGGCAAAACACATAAAAGTAAATAAGAAAGATAAGGGAGTAATAAAAGAATGGTGAGAACTATTTTTAGCTTTTTAATCATGAAATATCTTGCAAATGATAATTCCAAAAGTGAAACAGCTACATTGATGGGAATTTGTGAAAGTACCTTTGGAAAGCAATTTGGTAGTGTGTACTAAAGTGTTAAAAATGTAGATCCTTTTACCCAATAAATCTGTTTGTATTAATCCTATTCATTTAATTTTAATTTAACTAATGGTTAAATTAAATTTAATTAATGGTTAAATTAGATTTAATTCTGTTAATTTATCCAAAGGAAGCCATCTTAAACCCAGGAAATATTTTCTGTGTAAAAATTTCACCCCTCATTATATATAATTTTTAAAATGAAGGCATTTTCAGTGCCCAAATATAGAAAAAAGGTTAAGTAATTAGGGTGTGATTACAATTATGTATAATTTTTTAAAAATGTAGGCAGTAAAGCTGAAATTCTATCACTGTTAACAGTAGTTATTAGGGAATGCTAGGTTTTTTACCTTTGGTTCTGCCACAGACAACATAGATTTTTTTTTTTCTTCATCTCTTAAAAGACAATATAAAACAGTAATTATAAAACTAAACTATTGTTGGGCTAATAACTCTAAAGCTGAAATATTTAGGACAGTAATTGCACAGAGGAAGGGAAAAAGAAAGGGACTATATTGAAACAGTTTTTATATACTACTGGCATTAAATTAATCCCAAAGTAAAAATAGGAGTGAAATAATAAAGAGAAGAATTGAAATCAGTAGAATTGGAAATGGGCAAATAATAGAGAAGATTGATGGAACTAAAATATTGATAAATCTCTATTCAGACTGATGAAACAAAAGAAAACACACATAACTAATAGCAAGGATATTATGTTGAAAAAGGATTCAACACAGTACTGGAACTCCTAGCCAGAGCAGTCAGACAAGAGAAACAAATAAAAGCCATCCAAATTGGAAAGAGGTCAATTGTCTCTTTTTGCTAATATGATCTTATATCTAGGAAAACCTAAAGACTCCACCAAAAAACTCTTACACCTGGGATATGAATTCAGTAAAGTTGCAGAAAACATAGGAAAAACACGTCAGAACATTGGTTTAGGCAAAGATTTTATGACTAAGACATCACAAGCACAGGCAACATAAACAAATGTAGACAGATTTGGGACTATATTAAACTAAAACCTTCTGCAAAACAAAGGATAAAATCAGAATGAA
This sequence comes from Mirza zaza, assembly GCA_008750895.1. NCBI lineage: Eukaryota > Metazoa > Chordata > Mammalia > Primates > Cheirogaleidae > Mirza > Mirza zaza. The sequence goes on from VSMD01006241.1 coordinate 14,440, forward strand.
GAGACAACCTGTTGAATGGGAGAAAATATTTGCAAACTGATTTATCCAATGAGAAGCATTATAATAGACATTATAATATCCAGACCAGGCGTCCCCAAACTACGGCCCGCAGGCCACATGCAGGTATTTTTGCCCGTTTGTTTTTTTACTTCAAAATAAGATATGTGCAGTGTGCATAGGAATTTGTTCATAGTTTTTTTTTAAACTATAAGTCTGGCCCTCCAATGGTCTGAGGGACAGTGAACTGGCCCCCTGTTAAAAAAGTTTGAGGACTCGTGATCCAGACTGTATAAGAAACTCAAAACATCTCAGGAATTAAAAAAAAAAATCCCATTAAGAAGTGGACAAAGGACATGAATAGACATTTCTCAAAAGGAGACATACAAATGGCCAGCAGGTATATGAAAAAATGCTCAACATCACTAATCCTAAGGAAAAGCCAAATCAAACCACAGTGAGATACCATCTTACCCCAGTTAGGATGGCTGTTATTTAAAAGACAAAAAATAACAAATGTTGGTGAGGATACAGAAGAAAGGAAACTCTTATGAACTGTTGTTGGAAATGTAAATTAATACAACCAGTATGGAAAACAGTATGGAGATTTCTCAAAAAACTAAAAATAGAACAACCTTAACTACCATATGAGCTAGTAGTCCCACTAGTGGGTGTATATCCAAAGGAAAAGAAATCAATTTATCAAAGAGATACCTGCACCTCCATGTTCATTGCAGTACTATTCACAATAGCAAAGATTGAGAATCAACCTAAGTGTCCATCAATGGATGAATGGATAAAGAAAATGTGATATATATATAGATACACACACACACACACAATGGAATACTATTCAGCCATGAAAAAGAATGAAATCCTGTCATCTGCAGCAAGATGGAATTAGACATCATTATGTTAAGTGAAATAACCCAGGCACAGAAAGACAAATGCCACTTGTTCTTATGTGTGAGAGCCAAAAAAGTTGATCTCATGGAGGTAGAGAATAGAATAATAGATACCAGAGGCTGGGAAAGGGTGTGTGTTGGGAGAGATGAAGCTTAGTTAATGGGTATAAACATATGGTTAGATAGAACAAATAAGTTCTAATGTTCAATAAAGAGTAGGGTAAGTACAGTTAGCAACAGTGTAGTGCATACTTCAAAGTAGTCAGAGGACAGAATTTGAAATGTTCCCAACACAAATGATAAATATGTAAGGTTATGATGGATACCTTAAATTCTCTGATGCAATCATTACACATCCCATGCATGTGACAAATATTTGTATGTACCCTACAAATATGTAAAATATTGTATATCAACAAAAAATTTTTAATGGTAAAAGGAATGTCACTACAGATCCTATCAACATCAAAAAGATTAAGGAATATAATGAGCACCTTTGTCCCATTTAGGAGAAATGGACAGATTTCTTGAAAGATGCACATTGCTAAACCTAACCCAAGAAAAAAGTAGAGTAATTTAATAGCCTATGCCAATTTAAGAAATGTAATTCATAACTAAAACTTTTGACTAAGAAAACTTTAGGCCCAGCCAGCTTCTCTGTTGAATTATTTCAAATATTGAAAGGATAAATAATAATCTTACACAAACTTTTTGATAAAGCAGAGGTGGGAACACTTCCAAACTTACTGTGTGAGGCTTTCATTGCCCAGACATAAAACCAAACAAAGACTTCACAAGAGAAGAAAACTATATAGACCAATATCTTTTTTGCCCCCTCATGTGCATAGTCTACCCATAATCCAGCATCTTTCATGATAATAGATACAAAGATTCTTAACAAAATACTAGCAAATCCAGTCTATCAGTATATAAAAAAGTATGTTGTGTTATGCCCAAGTAGTGTTTATCCCAGGAATGCAAGTTTTATTTGACATCTAAAAATTTATAGGATGAGTAAGGTACCATATTAATAGAATACAAGATAAGTACCAAGTGACCATTTCAATAGATGTAGAAAATGCATGTGACAATTTAAATACCCATTCATGATAAAGACTGAGCAAACGAGAATTAGAAGGTGATTTCCAAAACCTAAGGAAAGGCATTTATAAAAGTTGCAGTTTACATCGTACTCAGTGGTGAACTATTGAATGCTTTCTCTTAAGATGAGGAACCAAGGAAAGGGTATATACTTTTACCACTTTATTCAACATTCTGCTGTAGGTTCTAACCATTGGAATAAGGGAAGAACAATAATTAAAAGTCATGAATTGGAAAGGAAGAAATAAAACTGTCTTTATTTGAAGAGAACATAATTGTGCATGTCGAAAATTGTAAGAAATCTACAAAAATGATACATAGGTCAATGTACAAAAATCAATTTTATTTCTCTTTAACAGCAATTAACATTTGGAAAATGAGATTTTAACTCATTATAATAGCAACAAAATTTAAAATACTTAGGAATAAATTTAATGAGAGATGTGTATCACCGATACACTGAAAAAGACAAAACTTTACTGAGGAGAGTTAAGGAAGACCTAAATAAATGGAGAAGCATTCCATGTTCATGGTTTGGAGGAATTAATATTGTTTAGGTCATTTTGGGGGAAATTGCCATCTTCAGAGTCAGTGGAGTTCCAGTCAAAATTCTGGCAATCTTGTTTGAAGAATTGACAAGCTAATTCTAAAATTTATTAGCCAAAGTAATTTTAAAGAAGGCTGGAAAACTTACACTATCTACTATCAAAACTTACTGTAAAGCTACAATAGTTAAGACAGTCTGGGATTGATGTACAGCGATTCTTTTAGATCAATAGAACAAAACAGAGTTCAGGAATAGACCTGGACTTTTATAGTAAATTGATTTTCAGCAATGGCACCAGGGCAAATCATTGGGAAAAGATAGTCTTTTTAATAAAATTTGGTGGAACAAATAGATCTCTATTATAAGATAGGGAAAATAATGAACCTCAACCTTACACCATATACAGAAATTAACTAACAGTGGATCATTGACCTAAACTTGAGTTAAAAGTGCAAAATTTCTAGAAGAAAACAAAATCTTTGTGACATTGTGTTGGGCAAAGATTTCTTAAAATAGTACACAAAAACCACAAACTGTAAACAAAAAACATGATAATGGACTTCATAAAAATTAAAGATTTGTTCTTCAGAATACAGTATAGAAAATGAAAAGGCAAACAAACTAGGAGAAAATATTTATAAAACATCTGACAAAGGGCTTGAATCCTGAGAATTCTGAGAACTCATTAATGAGGAGACAACCAATGGGAATGGGTAAAGGAGGTAAACAGACTATTCACAAAAGAAAGTACATGAATATGTCCAGTATCACTAGTTATTAGGGACATGTAAATTAAAAGCCCAATAAGCCACTATTTTACTTTATAGTGGGTAAAATTAAAATTACTAATGATGCCAAGATGTGGAACAACTAGAACTGTGACGCATGGCTGGTGAGAATATAAAATAGTACAGCCACTTAGAAACTAATAATTTGGCAGTTTCTTATAAAGTTTAATGTGTATATAACATATGACCCTTCAGTTCTTTCCTAGGTATTAAACCCAAGTAAAATGAAAACATATATCCCCACACACTTGTATATGGATGTTCATGGTAGCATTACTCACAGAGTCTCAAATTTGAAATAACTCAAATGTCCATCTTTTCATGAATGGATAAGAAATTATATATCTGTATTATGGAATACTGTTCAGCAGTACACAGGAATGAACTGTTGATATACACAACATGGAAGTTTTTCAAAAGCATTATGCTTCTGTGAAACAATTCAAACACAAAGGTATAAAAATGATTTCATTTATATGAATTTCCAGAAATGGCAAAATTTTATTTTTGTTAACCAGTGGTTTGCCAGGGACCCAGAGTCTTGGAGGGCAATTGTCTGTAAAGAGGGATGAAGGAACTTTTTGAGATGATGGAAATGGTCTATATTTTACCATGGTGGTAGATTACATAATTGTATTCAATTATCAAGACTTGTAAATCTGCACACTTAAAATGAGTGAATTTTATTTTACCTCAATAAGCCTGTTAGAAAAAAAAGAAACTATATTCATAGGGAATGTTTCTTTGCTTTTATTCATATATATTTCAAGTTTTTTTAGTAAATTTAGAGTTTGTTGAAATTATGCTATACTTTGTTTAAAATAAGCCCACCTGGGGGTAAAATGTTTGCTAAGTGGACAAAGTAATAAGTTTGGTGGGGTTGCTATTTTAGACAAAGTGTTGAAGGGAGGCTTTTTTGATGACAGGACATTTGAGCAAACAGATGAAATGAGTTGTGTTCAAAGAAATTTTCTTTGCACATGCCTCGCATATTTCTTACTGAATTTTTATCTAGACATTTTGTGGTTTCTGGTAATATTGCAAATTAAATCTTTTTCTTGTCTTATTGCATTGGCTAATAATCTTAAATTAAGTTTTGTTTGTATTTTCATTACCTTATAATCCATTTTGTTAATTCCTTGAGGATAAATTTTATGCATTGTATCCTGCAGCTCTTCATTCTGTACTGTGTTCCCAGTGTGTGCTCATTTAATTCACTTGAATAATTTTTACTGAGACGAAGCAGGTCACTGTGTGTTAATCTCTGTTTTTCCTTAGCTCAGTATAGCACCAAAATGTAAATAGAACCTAAAAAAGACCTAAAGTGGAGACCAAGGATGCAAATACAATTTCACGTAACATAATTTTAATTTTACCATCAACTAGAGCAAGTATAGGATGCAAATAAGGATGTTGGCTGGCACCTTTAAAGGCACACTTGGTGGATGAAAGGAGGGAGAAGTGAAAGAAGGTATTCTTAAATTTCACTAACAGATTAAGAGGGAATATCTGCAAATAGTTGATTGGTCAGGTATAGATTAGAAATGTCCTTTGGCAAGATTTATTGTTTCATTTGAATAGGAGGAGATCTTTTAGATTTCATGCCTGTATTCACTTAGTCAACTTTAGGTAAGAGATATATCTAAAACAGATTGGAGTGACTTGAAGGCTCAGCAGCATCTGTCAAAATGGAAACATTAGTAGCTCATGTTCATGCCTTACCAGTAGATGGCAGCAAAATGCTTTATTAAAATGTTCTTGCCTTGCTTTTTTATGTCACATAGTAAATAGATACTGTATTTTTCTTTTAGTTAAGACCAAGGGAAGTATGATACCCTCATTTCCTATAAATAGATAAAAATAATACTACCATTGTGTACTGTCACTTTATATTAAATGTTTTTAGAAATCCAAATGATACAGCTTACCTTTAAAAAAGTTACTTTTGTAGGTTTTGTTAGCAACTCATTCTTAACATAAATATTCACTCTCCACACTATTATTATTTTACATATAGTTTTCTGCCTCCTGGATTTTTCTAAGAGACAGTCATTATATGTTCTAGATCTAAATAACATTTTGGTAAACAATACGTGAGTTTTTACTCATGTACTTTAGGAGGCTTTTTGTATATGTGTGTGAAAAACATTAGTGATTTTTTTCTCTTTCATTAACAAACCAAAAATTAAGGGCAATTTTTGTAAGAACACATTTTAATCTTAGGTAGTTAGGTCTGATCAATTTATCTTCTCCATTGAACTGCTGGCCTCCAGGAGATGATCTGCATATGCAGCTCCGGTCCCTGTTCTGCCCATTGCCCAGGGATGCCACTGGGGTGAGAGCTGGGAAGAACTGACCTTTGGCTTAATGAAAGAGCTGAGGCCAGTGACAAAAGTCTGTGACTTGAGTGGCCACATAGCAGATAAATTATAGTTGTTTTTTCTTCCCCAGAAATCAGTCGATTTAGGAGAGGTTTTTGGAACTGTTTGAAAAAATAATATTTATACAGTGTTGAGATTTGTCCCATTTCTTCACATAATATGTTGCTTAATTCTTATAAACTCCAAAGTTCATATAAAAGACTTCAGAATAGACTTTTATCTTATGAAAATACACTTTATCAAGATCACTTCACAGATATCTTACATGCTTTGGAATTTGCACAGTCCACAGAAAAACTTTTTTTTTTTAAATCTAATACACCCTAAAACAACAGAGTCTGCCAGACCATAGTACGTCCGTAATTTAGAACAGCAGATGTTGCTACACATGCTTCTCTTTAAGAAGCAGCATAAGAGAAAATAAAACAAAAAGTTCAAAACAGAAAAGAAACATGCAACAATACAGAGACGAGGGAGTTGAGTAGCCAAAGGCAGTTGGTTAAATTAGCAAAGGGGGATGTGGTGATCTGAACTCCATGTTTCTTGTCTGTCTCCTTCTGTTAACTCAGACTTGATAACATTCTACTAAATTTATTTTTCATTAAAACTAGATTTGAATTAAACTGAGGAAAAAAGTACTTCATGTTCATCATAATATTTGATTGCTTCACATTTATATGCGAATTGGCTAAAATATCCTGTGCCATGGTAGTGTTTGTTGTTTTGTCTTAGAGTCTGCTAATATTTTCATTTTGGTTTTAACTCTAGCTGATCCCACAGTTAAGGACTTAATCGGAGGCTTCACGGCTCTTCATTACGCAGCCATGCATGGCCGGGCCCGGATTGCACGCTTGATGTTAGAATCTGAATACAGGAGCGACATCATTAATGCAAAAAGCAATGATGGCTGGACTCCCCTCCATGTGGCTGCCCACTATGGTAGGGACTCATTTGTCCGACTTCTACTGGAGTTCAAGGCTGAGGTCGACCCACTCAGTGATAAAGGTACAACGCCACTTCAGCTCGCCATTATCCGAGAGAGGTCAAGCTGTGTCAAAATCCTCCTGGACCACAACGCCAACATCGACATTCAGAATGGCTTCCTGTTGCGATATGCTGTGATCAAAAGCAATCACTCTTATTGCCGCATGTTCCTTCAGAGAGGGGCAGACACAAACTTGGGCCGCTTAGAAGATGGACAGACTCCTTTACACTTGTCTGCCCTTAGGGATGATGTGCTTTGTGCACGGATGTTATATAATTATGGAGCGGACACGAACACAAGGAACTATGAAGGACAGACCCCATTGGCTGTTTCAATAAGTATTTCTGGAAGTAGTCGACCGTGTTTGGATTTTTTACAAGAAGTCACAAGTATGTAATATGTTTATTACTATTATTGCATTTTTTTTAAATGTGCATGTTATGAGGGGCTTGTGATATTTTTATAACTCAAGATGTCTAGACATTAATCATTTTTATTAGCCTTGCTTGGTAAGTGATACCTCATTCATCTGAAATTTTAAAAAAAAGTTCTATATCACAAGATTTCATAAAAATCCAATTGTGTTACTAAAAGTAATGGGATAGACAGTAAGGGTGAGAGAAGAAATGGAGAAAAGGACAGAAAAAAGAGAATTTTTAGAATGAACAAAGATCTATGTTAAAACATGACAAGTCCTGCTGGTCATAAGGGTAGTCTTTTCATGCCTCTGTGGATTTCAGCTTGAGGATTTAGAAGGAAAAATTTTGGATTTTAGATTCCTTAGCTATGAAAATGTCATAAAATTTGTGCTTTATTGCTAAGTTGTTCACTTTTCAATTGTGGCTTTTCTGCTTCACATGATCCCATATGAAACAGAACAGTGGTACTAGTAATGGAGGCTAAGGATGCTAGAATTTGTCGTAAGAAAATATTTGCTAGCAGTGGGAAATTTGGCACCACTGTCCCTGGGCCACATGGCTTCCATTGTTTTTGACCTGTTTTTGTGTGGGTCCTTTTTTTCAAAGCCTGGAAGTGTCTGACCCACTTTGTGTAGTAGCACACGTGTCTGAGCTGTTCTTCTGACAGGGGTATTAGTTTGCATGGACTTAGCCACCCTTTCTTGTCAAGCTTCCTTGTGACCCATTGAACACATGTCCTGAGTTTAATGTCCAACACAAAGCTACAGTCTGTGAGCAAAATTGATTTTGCTTTCTGCTGCACTTTTTAATGAATTCCTTTTTCCTCGCTGATTTTAAATTTTCAGTCTTTATTATAGTTAATAGAAGACGACATGTTAACATTCTGGGTACCAGGTACTGGGGGCGACATGTTAACATTCTGGGTACCAGGTACTGGGGGGCAAGGGGTTTGCTTAACCTGCTTATATATAATCCACTCTACCCCTTGGAACTGTACTTTGGCATAAAAATTTGCTTTATAAAGAAATGTAATGAATTTTATGTATTCATAATGGGGGAAAAGATGAAATTATTACCACTAAATGTATTCAGACTAAAGCAGGCGTCCTCAAACTACGGCCTGTGGGCCTCATGCAGGTGTTTTTTGCCCATTTGTTTTTTTACTTCAAAATAAGATATGTGCAGTGTGCATAGGACTTTGTTCATAGTTTTTTTTAAAACTATAGTCCGGCCCTCCAACGGTCTGAGGGACAGTGAACTTGCCCCCTGTTTAAAAAGTTTGAGGACCCCTGGACTAAATGGTAAAAAGCAATCATGCTCAGAGTCTAACTCAGTGCTGGCCACTAGAACTTTCTGTGATAGTGGAAATGGTCTCTCTCTGTGTTGTTCAGTATGGTGGCCACTGGTCCCATGTGGCTGTTGAGCACTTGTTACGTGACTGGTGTCACTGAGAAACTGAATTTTTAATTTTATTTAAATTTAAATAGCCACAGTGCCTAGTGGCTCCCATGTTCATCACCACAGATCTGCCTGCCTTGGGAGAGGTATTTGAGGCTGCCTGGTAGGTATTCCCTTGCTGACAGCTTTGGAGGCACACAGAAATAGCCAAAGACAGGAGATGCTATGTATGTGGGACTACAGCTGCAACAACTTTAAGTTGTTGTTGTTCTTGTAGCTTCTGCACTAGAGACTCTTGGTTAAATAAATGTGACTGCCCTGGGAAAGGCATGTTACTTATTCAAATGAGTGCCTCAGCCCCTTTTGTTAAACATTTTGCTCAGTGGTTAATGACATAGACTAGAGCTAGACTGCAAGAGTTTGAGCCCTAACTCTACCGCGTGTTAGCAGTGGCCTTGGGCAAGTTACCTAACCTCTGTGTGCCTCAGTGTCCTCATCTTCAAATTAGGATAATGGTATCTTACAGGCTTGTTGTGAAGATTAAATGAGTTAGTATTTACAATGCATTTAGGATAGTGCCTAGTACATTTTAAGTGGTCCAGTACATTTTAAGTACTATGTAAGTGTTTTTCAAAATAAAATATGCAATTAATAAAGTGAGGGCGGATAAGCACTGAGTACTGGCTTGGTACCAACAGAGTGAATCCCTTAGATTCATATTCTACCCAAGCCTCCTATTTTCCACCCTGTAGACTGCTATGGAGAGTCTGCACACAGAGGCACTCAGGGTGGCTGGGAAGAGTGCTGGGCAGCACAAGCATGTGGGCAGTGTTCCTGTGTCCCCAAGCCCTGAGAGCTGCCAAGTTCCCCCACAGCAGTGCTGTGGACAGCAAGTATGTTGAGTTATAGAAAGACTCACATATACCTTAAAATTAGGGGCAGATAGAATCATTGACAGGGACTACTCTCTCTGTTTGTGCTTGAGTTCTCCACTGCCCAGGGAGCACAGTCATGCACCTAGGAGGTCCTCAGCAAGCTCTGTTTGGTGGCTGACTGCATACGCCTAGGGGTGGGGAGTGAGGAAACTTGGAATGCTTTCCAATGTGCAGATCCCTCTGTGTTCTTAAGACTGCAGTTCTCATTTGATGTCAAGTGCCTCAGCATAATACATTATTTCTTTACTCTCCATTGGTGTTTCTGAATGCCAGTGGCAAATTTGCTGTCACTGCTTTCTTTACCTGAGCATTCTTTGGCTCTAATAGGTTTTCTTTTCCTAGTGAATGGCATGGGCTAGAAGGAGCACCTGGAGCTGATGCTCTTTGGCGCCCTCATCTGAGCTGTGTCATGAAAGCCAGCTTGAAAGAAGGTTGGGCAGTTAGGGAGCATGGGTCAAGTCTGTGAGCTCACCACAGCTCCAGGCACCAAGCTGTTGCCTTGTAACCTGAGAACTCAGTCTCCTGAGGCTTAAGGACAGCAGAGGTGTCACTTGGTGGTCCTTATTCAGGGCCATCTTACTATTCATTGCACCGTTTTGACAAGAAGCAGATTATTTAAATTAGAAGAGACCAAAAAAATCATAATCCAGGAATTTAAAACTACTCTGGCATTTTGGAAAAATTGCCATAAAAACTCTGATATATACTACATAAAAACAGAGCAGGTCAGCGGCCTAGTAATGAAGTAGTGTCTGCTGGTGCCTTGTTGCTAACGTGTGGCGGGAGAAGCCCAGAAGAGCTGCTGTTAATATGCACGACAGACAGTCTTGAGCCATCGGAGTGTCACACTTTGGAAGCCCCCACCTTCCAGGATGGCTGGCGCTCTGCGTGGTCTCCTCCCGACAGCCAGGAAAGTGAAAGCACAGCGTCTTTGTGCCCAGGAACAATAAACACAGCTAAGAAGAGCCACCTGAGTAATGAGCATCACCTGTCAGTTTTTAGGTGTGTTTTTGTTTTGTTTTGTTTTTTACTTGAACTCCCTCCCACCAAAAAAAAAAAGAGAATGAAACAAATAAACTAAAGAGACAACAGGAGAATAGTGAAGGTGTGACTGATGGCAAGTAGAAATGGTAGTGAGGACAGACAGATATGGACATGCTGACGACGGTCCACTGAGGACTAAGGCTGTCAGGGTCAGGAGGTGAACAGACTCTGGTGCCAGGGCTGGGACTGGGGTGAGGCAAGCGATGTGACTGGGGCATGCAACTCAAGAGGGCCCTTATTCTCAGGGTCACACAAGTGCACACGGTAAAGTGGAATAATTTGTACGCAGCGTAACGTTTATACAGACACTTTAAGGGAGCTGAGAGGGTCCTAGAGGCTCTGGCATGTGGGAATTGGTTAGAATTTTCTTGCCAAAGGTAAAAGGAGGAGAAGGTTGTGGGAATGTGTGCCCAGTTCAAAAAAGAAACTTAACATTTATGCACAGCAAAAGGGCAGCACCAGGAAATGTTGTTAAAGAGGTATAATACCATAACTCTGTGAAAGGACTGTTTTTCCTAAGTAAAGCTTAATGAACCCTAAGGAATCAGATTGTAATTTAGTGATTTTTGTTTGTTTGTTTACCTTATCTTCTTGCCCACAATGTAAATTCCTCTAGTCAATATATGGACCAAGGAGTTACTCAGAATATGAAATCTTTGAAGAACGAAAGAGAGAAATTCCATGAGTAAGCTGAGTTTCAGGCAGTGACTAGCAAAAACGTTTAATCTTAAATATTTTTTAAAAATGAGATTTTAATGATATACATGCCTGGAATTTTGTTCAAAGAGAAGTAGTGGAGAACTTAACAGTTTGGAGGGAAAACACACCTTGGAATGCTCAAGCATGAATTATAGACTGTTCTTCACCCAGCCACTTCAGCAGATAAAAGGGAAGGATTAAAAAGAAAAGAGCTGGTGCCTGCAGTTCCTTGTGCAGATGGTATGGAAATTGGAGTAAAGTTTTTGATAACGCAGACCAGTAAGAGTTGAGATGCGGTAAATGAGATGGCTCTTTCCTAGAGAATGCCACTTGAAAGGAGGTGGAGTCTGTGTTTGATTGGCTAGATTATTTACAGAAAAAATGCCATGTTGTGCTACCTGCCTAGGAAATCCAATTGTAAGGCTTTACCTTTTATGTAAAAGAGGGAAATGTTCAAAAGGCAAAGTGGAGTCAAAGATTTGCAGCAGCCAACAGGTCCAAGGCTATTGGAGGGGCCAACTTGTCACCACCCCTTTTTCCCTTTGCCCAGCAACGTCTACATCTGTACAGTGTTTGGGAATTCCACCTCTGTAGAGCTGCTGTTTCATTAAGGCATTAGTCAAGATTTAACTGTTACCATCAAATATTTTTATTAGTTTTAAATTCATAATCATGGTTATTTAAAATTCCCCGGCTGGTAATTCCAACATCTGTGTCATATTGAAGTCTGGTTCTGATGCTTGCTTTGTCTCTTCAGACTATGTTTTTTTCATGCCTTTTAGCATGCCTTGTAATTTTTTATTGATGCTATTAATAGACGTGCTGTATAAGGTATTAGGAACTGAGGTAAATATGCTTTTAATGTGAGGTTTTTGTTAATGTGGCTATGAGTTGGGACCTGTTGTAGCTGTAGGTGCCAGGGGGTTCAAGTCCCTCCAGTGTCCTTATTTTCATCCCCTGCGTTGGTTTTGGGCTGCCCTGAGTACTCCTCCTCAGAGAGTGCATCTGGCAGCTCTCTCAGCTTTAATCCTCTGTTCTACACTGGAGCCCTGTGGGTGCAGTTGTAAGTGTCGGGGAGAGCCAGTGGTCTGTAACTTTATGATTAAATCTCAGTCCTTCAGTGGACCTGTGTCCCTGGGCTGTGACCTTCACAAGTACTGCTTCTTGTATAGCTTTCCCAACCCCTTAGGTGAGGCAGGAAGACTGGAGGGGGCTGAGCCTGCGGAATGCCCCTCCCCCATGACTCTGAGACAAGGTCCTGGTAAAGTCTTTTCCCCTGGGGAGCAGGCCTTTGTTATGGAGAAGGTTCTGGGTGTATTTCACTGTGCTTACTCTTACTTTCCTCCTGCCAGAGTCCATGAGGGAGTCTTTGTTGTCTCTTCACTTTGAGGACCTGGTGGGGTTCCTGGAAGTACAGGTTACAACCCTGTGGGGCTTCCTGAGACTATGGCTGTCACTCTCAGGCTAGTTCATACCCAGCCTCTGGCAATTTCTCAAAATTACTCTTTAGGTGTTTCTACCAGTTTATGGCTCCAATAGCTTCTGCTCCACTTAAGCAGATCTCAGCTGTGACTCTCTGAATTTATTTCTCTCTCCAGATTTTCTGGTGGAAATTCGCTCTGTAACCTCTGTTTGCTGATGGCTCCAAGATAAGTTATTGATTTTGAGTTTGTTCAGATTTTTCTTCTTGTAAGGATAGCAGTGATGACTTCAGTGATGACTTTACATGTTGGAACTAAAACTAGAAACCTGTTAAGTTTTATCAGTTTTTTGGTCAGGCGTGGTGGCTCACGCCTGTACTCCTAGCACTCTGGGAGGCCAAGGCAGGAGGATCTGTTGAGCTCAGGTGTTCAAGACCAGCCTGTACAAGAGTGTGTACTAAAAATAGAAAAAATTAGGCAGGTGAAGCAGCATGCACTTGTAGTAGTACCAGCTACTCCCAGCCACTCAGGAGGCTGAGGCAGGAGGACCACTTGAGCCCCAGGAGTTTGAGGTTGCAGTGAGCTGTGATGATGCCACTGCACTCTAGCCTGAGCTATAGAGCAAGACTCTGTCTCAGAAAAAAAAAAAAAAAAAGCTTCATTTTTACTTCAGATGTGAAAAACATTCTGTCCATGGTCCTTTGAGCTGATTAATGTTTTGACCACCAGGATCAGAGGCACATGTCTCCTATACATTATCCCAAAGACTCTCAGCTATGGCTATGCCTGTGTCAGGTACTATTAAATCAGCGGAATGGTGTGGTGGAGAGAGTGGTTAACAGGCTTCTGACCCAGGGCCTGACTTGCCTTATGAACTTGGACAAGATGCTTATCCCCTACCAAAGATCTCCCTTTCCTCCTCTGAAAAATGGGGAATTCGCCCATAGTCCTCAAAGTTGCTCCCTTTTAAAACTTCTTGCCAGTAACCACTCTTAAAGGCTCTGATTTCTTGCTGCTTGTTTTTTTTTTTTTTTTTAATTTTTTTGATTCATGTAGAACAGTGTTTCTGGAGTCACAGCGTGGACTCCTAGGGATCCTCAAAACTGTTTTATGTGCCCATGAGGCCAAAACTAATTTCATAGCAACATGAAGATGTTATTTGCCTTTTTCACAGTGTTGGCATTTGCACTGACAGTGTACAAGCAGTGGTAGGTAAAACTGCTGGCATGTGAGCATGAATCAAGGCAATGGCCTCAACTGGGACTAGAAGTCATTGTATTCTTACTGCCAGATACTGACAGTAGAAAGTGTTCCAGTTCCATTTAAGATGTTTCTGATGAAGCAGTAAAATTAATTTTGTTAGATGATGTCCTTTTGAATTAATCTAAAATATTCTATGGGATGGAAGTAGAAAATATTCTTACTGCATACCAGAGTTCAATGATTGAATTGAGAAGAAGCATCTTCAGTTTGAGCAGAACCAGAAGCTTTTTTCATGGAACACCATTTTTACTTGAATGACTGAGTGACAGCCAAACTGTAGCCATTCAGTCTTGAGTGTTTGTCAGACATTTTCTTGAAAATGAATAAAGTTCACTTGCACTTACTTATTTTTTTTTTTATTTTTTTTTTTTGAGACAGAGTCTCACTTTGTTGCCCAGGCTAGAGTGAGTGCTGTGGCATTAGCCTAGCTTACAGCAACCTCAATCTCCTGGGCTCAAGCAATCCTATTGCCTCAGCCTCCCAAGTAGCTGGGACTACAGGCATGCACCACCATGCCTGGCTAATTTTCTTTTTTTTTTTGTATATATGTTTTTAGTTGGTCAATTAATTTCTTTCTATTTTTAGTAGAGACGGGGTCTCACTCAGGCTGGTTTCAAACTCCTGACCTTGAGCAATCCGCCCGCCTAGGCCTCCCAGAGTGCTAGGATTACAGGTGTGAGCCACTGCGCCTGGCCTCACTTGCACTTATAAGGAGAACAACTGACAATACTTATGGCCAGTCATAAAATTTGAACTTTGAAAATGAGGATTCTAGAAAACATATATTTGCTGCCATGAGATTCCTATTATCTAAAGACTTCTGAGATCAGTGGAGATATTAACAAAAGTGATTTCTTGATATCATATAATGGAGTAAGTCAACATTTGAAAGATCTGTATAACCCAGTGAACCATGTTTTCCAAATGACCAGTGCATAGTGTTACAAAATCACACATGGGTAAAAGATCCATTCAGTGCACAAAGTAGACCAATGGATTTTAATGTAAAAATACAAAAAGTTCATCAGTTTGGTTTGGTATTCCATATTGCAGCTAACCTTTCAGAAACTACTACTTGTCTAGTTTTGATGGAATATCAAAGCAGATCCACAATAATTTGAAAAAAGCTATTAAAATATTCCTTCCTTTTCCTACTACGTATTTGAGTGAGGCTGGATTTTCTTCAGGTACTGCAATCAAGATAGCATATTGCAGCAGGTGAATTGCAGAAGCAGATCTATAAATCCACTGTCTTCTGTGAAGCTACACATTAAAAAAGATTTGCAAAACTGGAAAACAGTGACATTCCTCTCACAAAATTGTTTTAGTTTTAGAAAACGGCTCTATCTTTTTTTCCATAAAAATTTATATCAATAGATGAATTTTTATTACTGTTATTTTTAAATGACTTAATATTTTTAAAATTTCTCAATTTAAACTTCTAAATATGGTAAATATAGATAAATATAAACAAAAATTATCTGAGGTCCTCCAATTTTAAAGGTGCAAGGAGGTCCTAAAATTGAAGCATTGAGACTTAATGAGATGCAATTCCTACGTTCAGATTTTTAACAATGTCCTGTTAGCCTAGCAGTTTCGAATTTGATGAATCTCTAATGTATTTCTGTTTAAAGTTAAAATTTGCGGATAATATGAAATGTTTTAGATTATTGCTTGCCCTATGCTAGCATATTTACTGCCTAGGATCTGTGGAGATAAATGATTCCTGAAGTTTGTGAAATGTGGCTCTACCAGATAGTGTGGAGTAAAATGGGTTCATGATTCAAATCAGTTTGGAGACTAGTACCTTGGATCCTAGATCCCAGTTTCAGAGATAGTGTGCACAGTAACATATCAAAGGTGCCAAGAAGTCCTGGAGTAAATAAAGCATTTAACTTTGTTTACTAGTATGAGCTTACGTTCACAGAGCATCTTTTCATTCCTATGGCAAGCTCTGATCTAGATTATTCTGAGGGCAGAGAATATGCTGGGTGGGTTTGTGTTTAGTGCCCAGAGGAATGTGAACTGAGGCAGTAACTTGTGTTTCTAGTAGACACTGTTCAAAGACTGGAAGCACCCATCAGTATGTTTCAGTGGTGTCTAACGGGTAGGACTAGGCTGCATTTTGATTTGTATGTTTTAAAGAATTAAGTGGCTGATATTTCTAAAAGAAAAAGATTAAGTAGATGGGAATCAAGTTGTGTAAACTGTTTTGCAGAAGACTTCATCTGTCAAGTACTTAAGTTAGTTGCTTTCTGGAACATCAATCACAGATGTTGAAAAATACTGTTTTATAAATATCGCAGTAATTTGAAATATTTTTTGTTTAAATTTTAGCAGTAGTCAAGTACTATCTTTTAGCTGCAGAAATAAAACTTTAAAAACAAGATTTTCAAACATAGGGAAAAACTTGAAAAAAAATAAGAAATAATAAAAATCATGACTCTCCTTTGTTAATTTTAAGAAAGTGACATTTCGCCTCTGGCTGTCTCAGCTAAATCTAATACAGCAGTAAGCATGCCAACAGCTGATCACACAGAACACCTCTGCATCAACTGCCATTACCTACTGTGTTCCTTCCCAATGCTGCTGTAATTTTTTTGTAGGGTGATTTATCTAAAACAGTGTTAATGTAATATAAAAATAATTTGTGTAACATATTAACTAAGGTTATTTTTAATTATTCATTTATAGTCTTAGTTTTTTTCAGTACCAATTATTAAAAATCACTTTTAGAAATAAATAGTACACAATTTTAAATGAATTGGCATCACATATTTAGGTTCAATGATACAAAAAATATCTTACTCTACTTTTTTATAGTTTTGTATCACTTTCTATTTTTAATATAGGTATCTAGAGATTTCTTTTCATTTGTTAGCTATATATGGTTTTGTTTGATTTAGTACAAATATGGAAAGTATAGTTCAAAGCTCATTTGCCTATGAAAAAAATGTACCCAATAGTTAAGTGCCATAAGGCTGATGTTGTATACATTTGGATTCTATCTAAGAGAATGCCATAATTTTTACTTTAAGGAGAGCTGAAACTGCCTTTGTCCTATAAAGTAAGATTTGTTTAGCGTATTTCATACTGAGTCCCTGCGAAGGGAATTCAGAGGGAAGAGCAAAGGGATAAAATGTGTTTATGGTAGGATTTTAAAATGGGAGGCTGAGATAAAACAAAGAGGTATTGGAAGGCCATTCCAGATGTTGACCTAAGATAGAGAGTTTCTTGAAGGAACATAGTGGGTTGTAAAGCAATCCAGAGGAGCAAGTCTTTCTTTTTTTTACTTCTTTACACCTCCCCTGCATCTCCAGTCTCTACCAAAGAAAAACCTGGAACTTTGTTCTGCTTTCATTTTGTTCATTTGGTTATTTAAAAATGTTTTGTCTCTGTTTTCCTTTATGAATCTAGATATTTTTATGCAGATAAAGTTATGCTGTCACAAATGCAGTAATGGCTATGTCAAAGGGAGGCGATATAGAATATTTAATTTTCTAAATTATGCTGTTGGCCCTGGTTTTATAATTTATAGTAGATCAGACCCTTCAAAAGCTGATTTCCTATTTTATACCAGCCCAATTATTACTAATGATGGGCTTCTTTACAGAATGGAAAGACTAATAGCCCTTTGAACTATTATGTAATTCCATTGTGGTTCATTAGTATGAATACCTGGTAGTTTTTTTTTTTGCATCACCTAAAGTGTTTATAATTCCTTAAATTATACTATTTTGTGAGATATCCCCCAGCTCTCCCCTGTTACAATCCCATGGACAAGGGATTTATTTATTTTACAGGGTAGTAATTAATTTTCTAAGATGCCTGGTAAATCATGTGTACATTTGTGTTGAATTTTTTTTTGTTTTCATTTCCTTTATTCTGTTTCTCTGCCTTCTCTTTCCTTGTCCCTGTAATCTTTGGAAAAGTGCATTGTCGAGTACATGGTAGATGTTCAGTAAATACTTTTACATGATCTGTTAACAAGAAATAAGTAGTTCTCTTTCCGTCATAGTCTTCTATTCCCAAATGCTATTCCTGAAAAAAAAATAGCTCTTCAGATAATCTTAGAAATGACAATATTTACAATGAGTAGTCCTTATTTCTCTTTATTAGTTAGCCCACTTTTCACTTAATAATGAGAGAAACAGTATAACGATACCCCTCACTTCGACACTGCACATCTTTTTATACAGTTAAAAGTCCTCACATGCCTCCCTGATTCAAGTCATGCACTGATTGCTATCAATTTGCCCAGGACTGTTTCCAGTAATGGGTTACCAGTTATTCCTCTACTGTTAAGCTGTCACCTAATTTTTTTACTGTGTTAAAACCAAGAAGATGGAGACTTCAACTCCATCTTCTAAAGAGGGGCCCTCTGCTTTTTTGGTAACCAAAAGCAAATATTATCCTTAGGAATATTTTTAAAATTTATTTACCAAATACTATGTGCTTGATACTATTATTCTAAGTACTTTACCAAAGTTAACTTTTTAAATTCTTTTAAAGCGTCTGAGTTGAGTGTTGTTATCATAAAGAAAAAGGCAAGAGGCTGAGTAGCTTGCCTAAGATCACGCAGGTTGCAAATGGTGCCAGGAGCCAATTGTGGGCAGTCTGGCTCCAGAATTGATGCTTTTAACCAGCATACTATGTCTCTATCATTAAAGGTAATTCTCCAGGCAGGAGTTACTCATGGTCAAGAAATCTTTAAAAGATCAGATTCTCCACAAATCTTAAGAGACTGCAACAACACACTGTTTAGAGATAAGAAAAATCAGTAGCGAATTGAATAAAGCGTTCCAATATATTTAGATCTAGAATGTGCATTTTTCCCTGGGAAAGGCTCATACGGAGATAATAACTTGTAAGGATGAAAGTATTTCTTTTACTGCTTCCCTTGAATTAAAGTTGTTAGCTCACCTTTGCCTGCCTGCATTTTATCATAGACAGTGAGGAGGAGACCTTGGTGACACTTTCCATATTCTACCTAAAGAATCTTAACTAGATCATTAGGTCATTAGGACATTTCCTATTTTCCTCATTACCATGAGTTGACAGTGTTGCCAAACTTTGCACTAGCATATACAAGGTTCCCCTTTCTTCCAGCTTCTAATAACTTTTTAAAAACTCACCTTTCAGCCCTGACCAACAGCCATCTCAAAGCCTTTAAGCTTCCAGATAACACTCACCTCAAAGCCGTTCACACCACCTGATCCCAGTGGCAAACTCCTAATTCTCAATCCCTGAATCTCACTTGGTTATCTAATGCTATAAATTTAGTGGTGTAAAACAACAATAGTCAATTGTTTTGCTCCTCTGCTCCATGCAGTGTTTTCTGGAGTGGTTTGACTGGGGCCCCTCTACTTTGAAAACGGCTCACTCGGGTGGCTGGCGAGTTGCTGCTGGCAGTTGGCTGGGAGCCCAGCCAGGACTGTCTCCAGTGACCTCATTTTCTTTCTATAGGCTGCTGGGGCTTCTTCGTGGCATGGTGGCAGTGTTCCAAGAGTGAATGTCCCAAGAGCCAGGCAAAAGCTGTATCACCTTTTGTGACTTAACCTTGGAAGTCACATAGCCACACTTCCACCATAAGTTCCAAGGAGAGGGAACACAGACCTCATCTCTTAATGATGGGAGGATCCAGTCATGTTACAACAAAAGAGCAGGAGGGATAGGAGATACTGTGGTCCTTTTTGGAGAGTGCAGTCTGCCACAAAACAAGACTGTACCGGGAGATCTCCCGTTGGGGAGCCTTTTGTCTCAGCTCCTTCTGTTTTACTTTAGTTAAGCTAATTCCAGTAATTTAGTTTTGACCTCTCTGTTGGATGATAGGTTTTCATTTGAGTATATATGTAGGCTTATATATGTCAACTTTGTCCTCATTTGTTTTTTGCCTGACTACCTTGCTCTATTTATTAAAATTATACTTGAAAAAAACCTGTAATCTATTAGAAAAATCAAATTTCTTTTAGTAAAGAAGATTCTCATCTCATTGATATGTTGGTTTGCATTTGCAGACCAAATACTGTAAGCATCTTATTGAAAGGTAACAGTGATAATTTATTTCTTTTCCTAGAGGTAGCCCATGAATAGTGATGAAAAATAATTCAAAACAGGTTAGGAAATGATTTGCTGTTGACATGGGTATGTTTTATAGTGAATTGACTGTTTTATACTTTCAGGGCAAGTAACTGTCCTATTAAGTATTCATTCATTCAACTAGTGTTTGTTGAGTCTGTGTCAGACATTGGGTTTACACTGGCAAATGGATCCAGGTATGGCCCTGCTCTCATGAAACATGTCTGATAGGGAGGAAGGTAGGCAGTAATACATAATCAAATAAATGTAAAATCACAACCTTGTTAGACTTTATAAAGGAAAGGAGCCATGGGAATATCTGCTGGGGAGCCTGACCTACTCTCTGATGAAGTGCTGTTTTAGCTGAGATCTGAAAGACAGAGGAGACGTAATCTTGCCAAGAAACACGTGAGTGTGTGTGTCATATCCTTGCACAGATCTGTGCACAGACATCTGTAGACACACACACCCCTGGTTTACAGACATTTTCAAGAAAGCAGTCGCTGCTGCTGAAGTTCTGTTGAGAGACCACATAGTAAGTAACTGTCCTGGAAAGCACATGTTCATTTGGCCTGACAGCACAGAGGTCTGAGTCTTAATGGGCTTTTTTCATTTAAGAAGAATTACTTAATTTTGAATGATGGTACTCACTATAAACAAGTACAATTTATGTGAAGGATAAAGTACTGAATATAACTGTGGCTTTCCAAGTATGGCTGGGGGAGCCCTGGAGTCCCCAAGACCCTTTTAGGGTATCTGTGAGGTCAAAATGATTTTTATAATACTGAGACATCATTTGCCTTTTTCACATTCCCTCTTTCATGAGTATAAATGGAGTTTTCCAGAGACTAGATGATACAATTTTATCTCAGCAGATTAAATGCAGAAGCATATGTTAAAATGAAAATTCAACTGTCATCTATTAAGCCGAGCATTAAAAAGGTTTGCAAAAATGTGAAAGAAAGCTATTTTTCTCAATATTTTTTTGAAAATATTTATTATTAACTGTGTTACTTATATTAACATGTAATGGGTTTATTTTTATTATCTTTAATGAATTAATAAGTATTTCTAAAATTTCTGTTTTAACTTCTGAGATGGTAGTTATCCATATATACAGCCCTCATAAAGTTCTTCGGGGTCCTCAACAATTTTTAAAAGTATAAAGGAGTTTTGAGGCCAAAAAATTTGAGCACAACTAAAATATGGCATTCAACTTGACTTTAAGCACATTACTTAATGTCTCTGAGACTCTATAAAATGGGAGTGATGATCAAAGTACTTCCCTCATAAAAGGATTAAAGGAGTTATGTGTCAAGAGCTTATAACAATACATGGCACAGAGTAAGTCTTCGATATGTTAGCTCTTACTATTATCATTGAATATGAAAGCAGAACTTACATGACTCCGAGCACTACTGAAGCACTGTTGAAGAATTTTTCTATGTTTGTGGCCATCTGTATTGTTTTGGTAAAACAAAGTATTCAAAAGTGAAAGAAATAGGATTTTATGGTTTTTCTTCTGAGTTGAGTTATATAGCAGGAGTTTTTGTTAGCAGATGATCAGGGGTTTGAGGCCTGAAGTGACACAGATTCCAAATGGCATGAGGTAATTTTTCAAACCCCCTTCCTGCTGCACCCCTCAAGCTTTACCCTCACAACCAAGGTTCGGCTATGTCGAGAGTCATGGTGAACAGGTGGGTTGATGTCCTTTGGCATGCTCTACAGAGGTTGTGATAGGTAGGCATTGAGGCTCAGGCATCCTAGACCCAGAGCTGGAAGGAAGTCTCACAGTAGAAGGCATCTCATTCAGTCCCCACACTTTTCAGATGGAGAAACTGAAGCCCAGAGAAATGATTTGCTCACACAGTCTCATCCAGCATGTTAGAGGCCTAATCAGGAAGAGAACCAGAATTCTTCTGATTTGTAATGGAAAGAATACCAGGATTAGAATCAGACATTTTTTTAGTAGCAGTCTGAAGCCTTAGTTGTTGGTCTAGCATTGAGCAGTTTACTTAAATCTGATACTGAGTATCCTTATTTGTAAAATGGAGGTGAAAAAAAAAAAAAATCTACCATCCCAGAGTTGTGAAAAGTATCAAATGAGACATCACATGAAGGCTTTTAGTTGGTGTCTTTCCAATCCTTTGCTTATAAAGTCGATAGAACCTCCCAGTGAAATGAACAATTATTTTCAAAACCGTTGCCCACCTTAAGTATTGTACTTTGTAGTTTTGTAACATTTTCTTTTTTCTGTCTTTTTAGGACAGCCCAGAAACTTGCAGGACCTGTGCCGAATTAAAATTCGACAATGTATAGGCCTTCAAAACCTAAAGCTACTTGATGAACTACCAATTGCCAAGGTTATGAAAGACTACTTAAAACACAAATTTGATGATATCTGATTTACCAGAACTGTGAGCAAGATTAGGAGTTATATTCCAGATACTTAAAAGGCTTTTTGCCTTGCACAAAGTATATCCTATGCAATTTCTGATTTGCTGTGAAGTCAGAAAGCAGGTATACACTTTTAGGTTTTCTGTTTGTTTGTTTGGTTTTCATTGTAGGGGAGGGATTTTTTTTATATATATAAACACACACACACACACACACACCACATGCTTGAGGTCTTAATTTGGTTTCTTGGTCCAAGTTTAAGAGGTCCAAGTTTTCTATACAATATTGCATTTAGAGAAATTGTTTTTCTAAAATGACACAAGCAGGTTTGGAGTGGAGAATTTACCCTTTCCAAATTTATGGTTTCATTGGTGAGCACGGTATTATAGACCAGCAGAACACTTGTTAAAGTTTGAAGGTACAGCTTCACCCGGGGGGTGGGGGGTGGTCCTGGGTTATTCTAGAAAATGCCCTAAGAAATGTTTAAAGTAATGCTGTCCCCGCATTCATTTTTAATGAGTACAAATTGGCTGTTTGAAACTGTTCTTTTTCCTAATTAATGTAGCTTTCGAATGACATAAATCCAATACCTCTGCTTTCCTTTTGGTGTGCTCTTGTTTCTAACTTATTTTTTTAACAACTGTAGTACACTACCCTGAGACACCGTCTCAATTTCTATCTCTAGTTGAATTGCGCTTTTAAAAAAATTAATCAGAAAGAAAATAACTCCACAAAGCCAGTGCATTCTGTTTTTAAAACAGTGCCTCCAGTGCAATACTCTTTCTGGTGTGTTTGATCCATTGTTTCACTTGCTGTTCGTCATTCCGCAGCCGGCTTTGACATGCCCGTGAGAGCAGAAACCGCCACTTTGATTTTCACTGCAGAACTTTAGTATGTCACTTGCGATTTCCATTTTAAGCTATGTCTTTTACTTCACTTTAAGCAGAAAATTTCATGTCCCAGTGGTAGAGTCTTCCCTAAAAATAGCCCAAAATATTGTTAAACCATGTGGCTTTACTAGTTAAATAATTTGGGGTGGTTTCATGTTGTTTCTTTTCTTCCTAGTTTAAAAAAAATAATTTTTTTAAGGGTAAAATCTCTAATGGGTGCACATTTGTGAGTCTGGCTAATTCCTAATATGCTAAACATTTCCTATCTTAAGGTTATATACAGCAAAGCTCTTAAGAACAATTATTTTATTCTCTGGGTTGATTGGGCATATGTTTGCAGTGTAAACACAGATATGGCAAAGTGTCAATAACAAGAGGAAAGGTTCCAGAGGCATTAGGCATCTATGATGATGCCCTGGGAGATACATTCTGTGCTTGACTTTTCTGTTAGTTTCAGGAGAACTTTTTCACATGTTCCAGTATCATTCTTAGTGCTTTGAGAAACTTCAGAATATTTACATGCTATTAATAAATTTGTTATCAGAAGTTTACAAGATGAAGGGCTTCTCTTTACTTGTCTAAATTTCTAGATTTAGGTCATAAAGTATAAAACTATTTCACCTAGAAGTATAATTAAGCAGAATTAGGAATCTGCTCTGGCTTTACTATTTTCAGAGCCAGCAGTGCTATTTTCTCAAGCACAAAGTTTGTTCTCTTGGATGCAGAGTCGCTGTTTTGGCATCAGAGAATCTGATCTGCTTGTGCCTGGGCAGTGTTTCTGAAGAACAGGTAGCTTTGGAAAAAAGGATTATTCAGGAGATGGCTGGTGTGGCCCGTAGACTCTTTTGTAGGCAGCTGGCCAGTTTTATAACCATCCCCAAACTGCAGCTGGAGCCTAATGAATAAGAATGGCTGGTCTGTCTTTTTCCCTGTAAAAATATCTCTAAAAAGTTATCTCCAGAGAGAGAGAGAGTGTGTCCCTGGTGAAGACAGTTGCTAAGTGGTGTTCTCATTCTTTAAACCAATACCCAGGTCAGGGCTAAGACACATTAGCAGTGTTAGGGACATGATGTGGCCAGAAATGAATTGAGTGTTACTTCTCCCTAAAATCCCAGGCCCAGGGGGACAAGGAGGTGGGAGGGTCCCAGGGGTACTGCACTCTGAGCAGTGATGTTAATGTTACATTTGCACAGGGCTTATTTCCACATATGCGTGTATTAATTTATTCACTTAGTTTAAAATGATTTTCTTTCCCCAGCCATTCAAAGGTTTCTAAACTAAGTTAGCCACTGAATTTGAGTCAGGGAATTCCAAGAAAAAAGATCAGATTAAGGTAAATTCTTTGTTCTGTATTGCTGCTGTGACTTCAGAAAAAAATTATGAGAGCTCTTCCTGGAATTGAAATTTCTATTTAATGAAGAAGTGTATAATTCCATTATTTATTGTTTGAGGTTTGATTTATCTGGAAGCTTAAAAAGAATGTTTTATTTTTGTTGTTAATAAAATCCCAATCACATATCATATTTAACAATAACTAAAATGTCTCTAAGTTGGTAACTGGTGGAATACAGTGACAAACATGCAGGTCCGCGTTTGCATTGATTGGCAGAGAAGCATTCTGTAGTCACATAATGAGAGAAAAGGCATTTTCAGAAAATCAACTGATTGGTTTTTCCAGAATCTTGACTAAAATGTTCAGCGTATTATCAAATTTGTCACTGATTCTTCTATGTTTCTTTTGAAATTTATTATTTAAGCCTATTACTAGACCTTTATAAAAATATATTTGGCAAGTAAACCAAAGAAACCAGCTCATAAAAGATTATGATCAATAATGAACTACAAACCTCATCTTTTGAAAACAAGGTTTTGTTTTTTGTAAATATTTGTGTTTATAAATATACAGCAGAGTAAGAGTGTTTTTTAGATTATTTAATTCCCATATTTCTAAACTATTTACTACAGAATAATCCATGCTTGTTAGTTTGGAGGACTTGACTGTTTTGTTTTTTAATTCATTATCAGTCATGCTTGGAACAGCATTTCCACTAGAGATTTCAGTGTTCTGGCAGTAGCAAGAGTACACATCTGGAGCATGAGGGAGTCTAGCATGATTTGTCAGATGCACACCCTAAGAGACAAGAATGTGTAGTTTGATTACCAGAGTGGACCATACGAAATTGAGATTCTAACTTTCCTGCAGAATTGCTCATTAGCCCAGAATGTGATTGGGATAAGGCCATTTGCCCACAAATTTAGCTTTCATGTAACTCCTAGTGTGTTATATCATAATGTATTTTGTTCTTCCTTTGTAATGTAAGTTTTGCTTTGGGTCAATTTGAATTAAAAAAAAAAAACTTAAATCTGGTTTAAAACCTGTTGGAATTGTGTTTTATTTCTAGCCTGCCTTAACTTTCTAGTATTTCCTGTTATTTCATCAAAAGAAATAAAAATCTGTCCTTCATTCATCAGCATTTTGGATCACTGGGGATTGTGTAAGAATGTGATACTGATGTCATCAGATAAGCAGAAGTCACCCTACTTTGATATTTTTAATACATTCTGCAAATACTAATCAACAAAAGACTATTACAGTCTGAAGTGTGTTTGTCTAGCACTGAGCCTTCTTGGGCCATATTCACCACCTGCCTCATGCTGGCCATACCTTGACCAAGGACAGGGTTCTGACTATAGCATTTCTAAACATAGAACAGTAAATGTAGTTAAAGCAATGAATTTGAGGGAGTTTATTAGCCTGCAGGAGACAGAAACAAAATAACTTTGATTTCACACTTCCTGTATAAAACATAAGCACAGCTTGATTCAGGAGAGACCTCAAACTAATATGAATGATGGTGTGCTAAGAGAAAGGGAAGACAGACTGTTTAGCACCCCATGCAGAAATTGGATGTTTTGGAATTATAACCTTGTTGCAGACTTGTCCAGAGTGAAGGCCAAGAATGGGACATCTGAAACGATTTCTAATGATCAGCAGGGGAGTTCAGATTTGAAAAATAGCTGTGTTGCTTGGAAAATCTTGAGGTCATTCCTTTTCCATTATGATGTAAGTAGTGTATTGTTTTCTCAGCTGAGAGACAGTTTACAAAAACGGTTTACTAGCTATTGATAAAACAGATTATCTACTTGATAAAATATTTCCACATCCCATGTAGTTGGGTACCAAAGATGAAAGAAAATGGATTTGTATCATCTGCCTGTATTTATGTAACTTAATGTAACTCTCTGTTCACTTAAGTGGAAGAAGTGATGAGTGACATTTTACAAATTTTGATGTTAGAATTTTTATTAGCCTAAATACCAATAAAAGTTTTAAACATACACTTCCAGATACTGAGATTTAGGCTGGAGTTAATGTCAACTCCTAAGATACAAAAGGTCAGCCAGCATATAGGGCTGCTGGATCTCATGATTTATCTTATATGCCACTGGTAAATGTGTTCCATGTTTTATAATATATTTCTTGAAGACCACAGCGCATTTTATAGATATTTTCTCATTTTCCAGAAGAACTCTATGATTCCTCAGTGACAGTTAACATTCTGAATGACATTTGAAGAGACTGAGGCGACTTGTATATGGTCTATAAAATATCAATGTGGGAATAAAACCCTCAACTCTTAGTCCTGTTGGTAAAGTGCTTGGTCTCTTGTCCTGAGCGAGTATCTTACACTGTTTAGATGTGCTTTTCCAGTTTCATTCATTCAGCTGTGCCCAGAGTTCCTTGTGCTGCCTTTCAATTGTGTGTCTGCAAGCTAAGTGATTTATTAATTCTCAAGACCCATAAACCGTTAAAAGTAAAAGATCAGATTAAAGCAAATTTCTGTTGCAAATGTGACCTTTAAAAATACCGTGTAATTGTTTGTAGTTATAAATATATTTTAAATTAAATCTTGGTTTTTTTCTGCATCTTAATCTCACTTGGAACCTCTTTTTTGTTTCCTTTTAATGAAGAAATTATTTTAAATTAATGTAAGTATAATTTAAGTTATGTTACATTAAGAAGTAATGCAGTGATTTACTTTTCTGTGAAACAGTATTTTATGAATCAGAACAGAGATGGCTGAATTTGGACAATGAGATTCAGTTTAGGTTGGGAAATTTGGTTATGTGATGAGTAGACTGACCCTTTGTGACTGACACAAAAGTATTCCAGCTGCAGAGATTTCCTATTTTATCTGGCCAAGAAAGTCATATTTTTCTTGCTGCTTGGTCTTACACTAATGTTGCTTTTCTTCCTCTGATAGTTTTGGGTTAGGTCACTGCTTAGTTTTCTTTTTCTTTACCAGAATAAAGAACACTTGTAGGGCATGGACTTACTGTACGTGACCATTTTTAGATTTCTCTAGAGGGTTTCTAGATTTTCCCTCTGTTAATTCTGGTCACTTAACCCTTTAGTGAAGTACATGCTTATGCACAATGTACAGACTCGACCTCATCAAGTTGCCTTAGCGTGCCGATTTTAGAGTTCCCAAATTGCTTGTTTTCTCTGCCTTACCTGGGTGAGAATATAGCTTAATATCATTTTGGAAGAAAGCCTACTAAAATTAGTTTGGGTTACATTTTCCATCTTAGCACCAGAGAAGAACAAATTGCACCAGTTATAACTGGTGCTCTTAAGAAGTGTCATTTGCTATGAGTCCATTAGGCAAGGAGCCTTCTGAGGACAGACTCGGGGTCTTATTTGCTTAACCCTTGGTAATATTTGCCAAAAGAATTCATTTTCCAGAGTTTAAGCTACATGCGGCTGTTGATCCCTAGCCTGTAACTTTGTTCCTTCAAGGCTCCAAAGAAACTAGGGCCAACTAGTCCCCAGCTCCAAATCTTAGGTAAGTATGTTCCTCCTGTCTCCTGCCAGTATTGCCTTTTGCTGTTCCTTCTGCCTCCTTCTCTGTGCCCTCCCTGCCACCAGTCACTGCTCAGTGACCCTAGTGGTCTACTCTCGTGTAGGCACTGATGGCAACCTTCAAGGGAGAGCACTGGATTCAGCTTGCAGGGAGTTGTATCAGTTGGGAGTCACCCCCGCTGAGCTCCCGCAGCGCTTTGAGCCTCTGATGAAGGAGGCAGGGTATATACTCTGTGCTCAGCACTCCACACAGGGAGCCCCGGTGGACTGTCTCCGTGGGCTGCACCTGTGCTTGGACAGCCTTCCACTCTCAGGGCTGCTAGCTACGGACTGGGTGGAACCTCTCACCACATCACCACCCCATGCGCTCTTTTTCCAGTTTTCCATATGCTGCACGGGTGGTGTCATATTTATGTAGTAGGGAGGCACTGGCAGAGCTTGTCCTTATTTTCTTGAACCATTTCTGCCCTCCATGGTGCCTGCCGGGCATAGTGCCTTGCACATAGTGGGGCTCCCAGCAGAACTTTTCAAATGAATTAGTCTAGTCCAAACCCTTCCTTATACAGGTGGGGAAGCCAAGCAGTTGAGAAGTGAAGCGACTTACTAGCTAAGGCTGTGTGCTTGATTCCTGGTAGCGTAGGGTGTAGACGCCAGGCCTCCGGACCCTCTTAGCCTGTCCTCACCATTCCTGGATTAGCGTGGCTCCACTTTCGCTGGCATCAATTATCTTCCATGGAGCGGAAATCCCCCCACTGTGAAGAAAGCGGTTATAGAATGAGATACACGTTGGCAAGAATTGGCAAGGCTCGGGTTTTCAAATGTATACATCCTGGATTTAAAACCCACACATCCATAAAATGCCTGTAATTTTCTACAAAACGTTCTGAGAGTTCAGTCTTCGCCTCCACCATACCATTCCTTTTGGGATAATCTTGATTGAAAGGAAACAACTTGGGTTCTGGGAGCTCCCTTAAGGACTCCGTGTCCTTGGGAGTGTGGCAGGAAGAATTACTTCTGGCCACTCTGTTTTTTTGCACTGCGCATACATGATGGACTAGATAACTGAATGTAAGAGCCTGCACAAAGAGGCCAGGGGCATGCATACTTGGCTTTTTTTTTTCTTTTAGCTTTCATTACAGGCAGCTAAAAATGATATACCACTATTCTGTTGTCATTCTTTATGATCCCTCGCATGTATATACTCCCGCTGAAAGTTAGACTTAAGGAGGGGTATGGAGAAGAACTTGGATATTTTGTCTTAGAAATAAAGTCAAATTGAAGTAAATATCCTTGTATGAGATAGCAACTTTTAGATTGTTACATATTCTTTACAGTTGACATTTACTTATCTGTAGGTTTCTGCAGTTTATGTAAGAAGCTAATAGATAAAACCACATATCGGTTTGTTAGACCTTTATGTCATTGGCAAGTAAGAAGTAAGACTGCCAGGTCCTGTGCGGCGGGCCAAGTATAGCTGCTGACAGAGGATGTCCCGTCGTTAGAGTTTACCTTGATTTATCAGCCTTCGAGACCGAGACAGTGATGCTCTATCCCAGAAAGTGCTGTTGGCTCGAATTTACTGTCTGTAGAATATTTTGAGGTCCCGTGGTTAAAATCACAGGGGATGTGTCAGTGGGCAGTCATTTCTCTTCAACGTCCTGTCAATCCCAATACAGGGTAGACTTGAAAGTCACCGCCACCACCTCCCAGCCTCCCAGCCGCTGGGTAGGTGTTTCAGAGCATGAGATGTCCTGGGTTAGGGGCCTCCCTGCTAGGGTAATTAATGGCAGTGGAACAGGGATGAACATCTTCTGTCTCTCGCTTCTTGTGGGGGTAGGGGGGAGCTGGCCCTGAGGGATGGAGCAGGACACACGGCCGAGGTCCAGTGACAGACTCCACGGTGCACCTGGAGCCTACTGCGGAGACAGAGCTGATAGCAGTAGCATTCTTACCTGGGAGCTCCTCAAAGAAGAGGGCACATGCCTTGCCGGGGGCCGGGAGAGTTCTGCACCCAGGCCCTACCGTGGATCTAGACAGCAGCAACTTCTTTGCTACAACCTGTTCCTGATTCCTATTAAATCTGTTCCTAGGACACGTGCCGTGTAAGGTATAAATGACAAAATGAGTGTTACCACCCACCCCAAGAGGTATGTGTATGTGTTAGTGTTAAAATAAAGCCTGAGATGAACAGGGATGAGATCCAGATAAAAGAAGTGTTGAGGAGGAAGCTCTGGCTCTGCCCTGTGCAGAGCGGCCGGCTGTAGCTGTGAGTGCAGAGTGAGGACGGCTTCAGCGTTGAGGGCCTGCGCAGTTAGTCACCTGAGCTCCTCTGGTCTAGGGAGGGCTGGGAGACAGTAGGGGGAGAGACGGTGCTGGAGAGGCTGGTGCCCAGGCATGGGAGTTGTCTGCTAGTTTAGGGGCCAGGGAGAGCAGGGGAGGGGTTTCCTGTCCTGCTGGACACTGCCTGTCCCAGGACAGCGGTGAGGGCCACATCTCGGGCCAGCTTCTCCAAGGCATTCCTGTGCCAGTCATGAGGATGCCCTGTCCCTCCACCTTGCCACTCCTTGGCCCTGTCCACATCCTTGGGAAACCCTAGTTGGTGGGATTCCTCTTCCTAAAGGGTAAACTGGTTTGCTTTTCTGCCTCCACCTGCCATGCCTGAAGCCTCTGGAAGGCAGGGATCTGGCCATAGGCTTGTGGCTCAACAGTTAGAACCACACTGCGTGGCCAGCAAGTGTTTGGTGAGTGAGGAAACGGGCAGGACCCTGCCTGTAGCCTGGTAGCAGGCAAGACAACCAGAAGGGAACCAGCGTTTGGTTTGTTCGAGTGCCTGCTGTTAACCTACTTTACATTTGTTCTCACCACCACCCCGCAAAGTAGGTATCTGATCATTTCCACAGATGAAAGGGGAGAGGGGGGGTCTTCCTCCCCTCCCTGTGCCACCCCCTTCACTGCCTTCTCCCCAGGGCATCTTCCCTGAGCTTCCAAGCTAGAGTTACTCACCTTCCCTTCATTCCCAGACTTGCATTATGACAGGTGTCCCACTGTCCAGCTCTTTGGGTGTATTTGTGTTTCTCAGGGTTTGGAATGCAGGCCTGTGAAACCCCTCCAAGGGGGTACACACGTGGCCTTTCCCAGGAAGAGGATCTGTGACAATTGCCACAGTGTCAGATGGGTCTGTGGCTCCAAGAGTATTAAGATGCAGCACATTGAGTGACCTATGATAGTTCCCGAGCATCTGTCCGCTCTCCTCCGGGCCCTGTGCCTGAGTCAGGTGGCATACGTGTGCTGCACACTGGCCGCCCCTGCTTCCTGCCTTCTGGGACTCGGCAACCCCACTGGTCCCTGCCTCGGGCTGGGTGGGATTCCGAGGCTGCTCCCTTATTCCCCACTTTCTCCCCTCACTTCACGCCACGTGGGTCCCGTCTTAAATGCAAAGGTCCTAGGGAGCAGAGAGAGTTTCTAAGCTTTCTGTAGTGGGACATCAGGGAATCTGGTGCCACTGTTTAGCAGAGAGAGAAGGACACTGAGACTAGAGAGGCTGGGAGGCTTGCACGGGCGTCCCGGCGGGTAGTGGTGCTGGACCAGGCATTGGGGTTGTCATACTGCCAGTGCACAGTGCTCTCCTTTGCCCGGACTTCCTGCAGGCCCCCGTGCTGTGGCACCCAGCCTGGCTTCCTCTGCAGGCAGAGCTGTGAAGGAAGACGCCCAGAGCTGTGAGGGGAAGCAACAGCGACGTTGAGTGTCTCGTGATGTTTCTGCTTGCCAGGAACCCCCAGAGGGCCACTGCGTGACCAACACCAGCCCCTGCAGTGGCCCATGGCCAAACTGGGTGGGGATGCCTGCACCTGAGCTCACAGCCTCCAGTTGTCTTCCTCATTCCTGAGCCAGGCTGGCTCCCCAAGGTGTTTCATTCCTCCTTGTATCCTCTTCTGGACACCTTTGTGCGTTAAGATAAAAGAGCTAGTATATGGGCTCCGGCCTGGAACATCTAAACCCTATATTATACAAGGATCCTGATGATTCCTTTGAGAATTCTGTAGAAACACTTACTCATGAAGCCTATAATTAAGTAACTTTGGCTAGCTTCATGGAAATGCTTGATGTTTAGGAAGTTATTAGGGGGTTCAAAAAAAAAACCCTACCCTGAGATTAACTGATATCATTACTTCCTACTCTATTTAATAATTTTTTTAATTAAAAAGTGCTTTAATCACCTTCTGTTTTAATGGGCAATAATGAAATGTGTGCTTAGTGGAAGCTCATCTTTGCATGATATGTATGTTGAGAGATTTTTCAGGGCAGAGTACATCCCCTGGAAACCGTACACTAAAGAGCTTGAGAGGAGTCCCTTATTCCCCTCGACACAAACACAGCCCCTGTTTAGTTCTGCACGGGAGATTCCTCATGGTGACGTTTGCAGCCTCCACCCTTGTGTTCTTTACTAAGCATGTTCACAACATCTTCAGAGAATTTAGAAACAAACCCATTGAGGAGTGCTTGCTCATACAACACATACTTTTTGAGCCACCTACTCTGAAGGACCAGGATAGTGGCGGCATTCAGAAAGTGCCTGTGTGGGAGCCCAGAGGATGGATAGGAGGAGGGAAGCAGGGTTGGTGGAGTGGCTGAGACCAGGGCCGGGGTTATGCATGGCCAAGGACTTCTACTTTCCAAGTTCAAAATGTACATGATCCCTGGAGTGTGGAATTGTGGTGCCGTGCTGTATATATTAGCACAAGGGAGTATCAGAATCTCCTGGAGGGCTTGATAAAATAGCTTTGGTCACCCCTCCCCCCCACACACACACACTGAAGCATAGGCCTGGGGTGGGGCCTCAGAATCTGCATTTCTAACAAGTGCTCTAGTGATGTAGATGCTGAGGATCTGGGACCATGCTTAGAACCATTGCGTTAGAGTATTTGGACTCTTCCATGGCAAAAAAGAAAGAGATTAAGAAAAAAAGAGAAGGCCGGGCGCGGTGGCTCACGCCTGTAATCCTAGCTCTCTGGGAGGCCGAGGTGGGCGGATCGTTTGAGCTCAGGAGTTCGAGACCAGCCTGAGCAAGAGCGAGACCCCATCTCTACTATAAATAGAAAGAAATTAATTGGCCAACTAATATATATAGAAAAAATTAGCCGGGCATGGTGGCGCATGCCTGTAGTCCCAGCTACTCAGGAGGCTGAGGCAGCAGGATTGCTTGAGCCCAGGAGTTTGAGGTTGCTGTGAGCTAGGCTGACACCA
>VSMD01006242.1:0-45597 GCA_008750895.1 Mirza zaza
AATACAAGCAACAACAACAAAAAAATACATAAACTGGACTTAACACTTACAACCTTTGTGCTGCAAATGACACCACCAAGAAAGTAAAAAGACAACCTACAGAATGGGAGAAAATATTTGCAAGTTATATATATGACAGATGACTTGTATCTAGACTATATTAAGAATTCTTACAACTCAATAATAAAAAAGACAGATAATCCAACTTAAAGATGGGGAAAGAGTCTGAATAGACATTTCTCCAAAGAAGATAAGCAAATGGCCAGAGCCCCTGCCCCGAGCCTGTGCACTGGTGACCTTTGCAGGTCACTGGCTGTGAGGCTCTGGTGCAGTCTGAGCAGTTGGTCCTATGCCAAGATGCTTCAGAGCATTATTAAAAAAATCTGGATCCTCATGAAGCCCTACTGTACCCAAGTTTGCCAGATTTGGATAGGAATGGGGTTGATAAGCATCATCATTTACAACACCAGGAGTGCTGATGAAAGAAGTAAAGCTTTGAAAGCTCCTGCGCCTACTCATGGTCATCGCTAACCAGCTCCACTTGGAGTATGCATGAGATGAAATGTCAGTCTGCCTGTAAGTGTAAGGAAGCTGTGTTAGGTAGGAGCATAGAGCATGGAACATCACTGTGTACTTGTATCATGGTTTACTTTGTGGCATGAACAAATGTATCTGTGAGATGCACTACCTACCTGAGACTGCTTTCACTGTGTCCCCCTCTCCGCTCCCTCCTTTGTGCTGGGTATACTCTGAGTAGATAATCTGTAATACAGCAGATGCGATCAGAATCTCACTGAGCCATCCATCTTTATGAAACCCTAGGAACTGAAGAGTATCTCTGTTGTCATAGCAGTTGGTGATCATGATCTAGAGACACTCACTCAGATTCTACTGCTCAGTAGATGTTTGTTAAACATGAAAAAAAAAAAGCCAGTAACTACACGAAAGATGTTTAATGTCATTGGTTATTAGGGAAGTACAAATCAAAACCACAGTGAGATACTACTTCATACCCATCAGGATAACCACAGATAATAACAAACATTGGTGAGTATGTGGAGAAATCGAAACCCTCCTACATTGCTAGTAGAAATATAAAATGATAAAACTGTTTTAGAAAACAGTTTGGTGGTTTCTCAAAGAGTTAAACCGAGTTATCATATGACCCAGCATTTCTACTCCTAGAGAAATGAAAATGTCTGTCAACACAAAAACTTGAGTGCCAATACTCAGGTCAGCATTATTCACAAAAGCCAGAAAATGGAAACAACTCAAATGTCCATCAACTAATGAATGGATGAACAGACTGTGGTCCGTCCATAAAATGAAATGTTGTCTGGCCATGAAAAGGAATGTAGTACTGACACAAGCTACAATATGGATGAACCTTGAAAACATTATACCAAGTGAAAGAAGCCAGACACAGAAAACATCTTATTCCATTTATATGAAATGTCTAGAATAGGCAAATCTATAGAGACAGAAAATGGATTAGTGGCTGCTTAGGGTTGGGGGAAGGGTAGTGACTGCTAATGGGTACAGGGCTTTGGGGTGGGGAAGTGATAGAAATGTTCTAAAAATTATTGTGATGTTCATTCAATTCTGAATATACTAAAAACTATAAAATTGTATGCTTTAAATGGGTGAATTACATGGCATGTGAATTATATCTCAGTAAAGCTGCTATTAAGAAAAAGTTATCAGCCGTGCGTGGTGGCTCACGCCTGTAATCCTAGCACTCTGGGAGGCTAAGGCGGGTGGGATCGCTCAAGGTCAGGAGTTCGAAACCAACCTGAGCAAGAACGAGACCCCGTCTCTACTAAAAAAATAGAAATTAATTAGCCAACTAAAAATATATAGAAAAAATTATCTGGGCATGGTGGCTCATGCCTGTAGTCCCAGCTACTTGGGAGGCTGAGGCAGAAGGATCGCTTGAGCCCAGGAGTTTGAGGTTGCTGTGAGCTAGGCTGACACCACGGCACTCTAGCCTGGGCAACAGAATAAGACTCTGTCTCAAAAAAAAAAGAAAAAATTATTTGGCCAATTGTTGTATTTGGGGTAATTTTATCTCCTTGTTATTTTATTATGTTTTCTAAGTTTTCTACAATGAGACTGTTCTGTTTTAATAATCTGAAAAGTAGGTGATAAATTGGGAGGGGAGATTTTCTGTAGAGTTTGTCACACAAATGTCTGCTTCCTACAAAACTAATACTTTCCTTCCTAACCTTTTATATAATCCTCATTGCACTTCTTTGTTATATCAGTTGGCAGAGCAGCACTCCTTTTCTTGTTGAAGCAAGGAAGATGTCCAAATTACAAGTTTCATTTCTTTGTGTGGGCACAAGGTGTCTTCTCTGTACATAATCTGATGTGTTTGCCCTGAGTGAACTATGCGGGGCTGTCTGTATGTATAGAACCGTGTCAATATAAAATAGAATATATTAAAAATTCATTTCTAAGAGCAAAGGAGCAAATAATTTTTGAATTGCAAAGAACTGTAGAAATCTCTGAAGCTCAAAGAAGAGAAATGAACCTGCCCAGGGCCTGTCCACAGTTAAACTGGGACTAATGATTTGCACTTCCAGCTGTATCAAGATGCCACAAGCCACATTTTTTTTTAATATATATTATGACATTATTTGAAATTTGTGAATTATTTTGGAATGTTTTCTAACTACTGGATTTTTTCCTCAGTGTTATAAAAATTACAAAGGAGTACAAAATGCTCTTTCACCTTATCTGAGTTATTGAAACTAACCTTTGTTGATCAGTTTACAAATAGCAGGATTTGCGGGGAAATGATCACTTGGCAGCTCAGCTGGTTTTTCTTGTCTCCTCGTTTGCGCAGGTGATGTGCTGCTGAATATCAATGGCATTGATCTGACCGACTTAAGCCACAGCGAGGCTGTGGCCGTGCTGAAAGCCAGCGCTGCCTCCCCTGCTGTTACCCTTAAAGCGCTCGAGGTCCAGATTGTGGAGGAGGTGACTCAGACCTCGGAAGAGCAGCCCAGTACTTTCAGTGAAAACGAGTATGACGCTAGCTGGTCCCCATCGTGGGTCATGTGGCTCGGGCTCCCAAGGTACTGATAGCTTTTTTGTTGTTTTATGGAATAATCATATGTGCGGCCTTTATCAGTGTGTAACACAGTAAATTTCCCACTAGGAGAAGGCTTTAATGAAATAAAAGCAACGTCAAATCAAATGACAAAAGAAAGTGGTAATTTTTCTTAAAGTGTTACATTTTATTTTTATTTATTTATTTATTTTTTGAGACAGAGTCTCACTCTGTTGCCCAGGCTAGAGTGAGTGCCCTGGCGTCAGCCTAGCTCACGGCAACCTCAAACTCCTGGGCTCAAGCGATTCTACTGCCTCAGCCTGCCAAGTAGCTGGGACTACAGGCATGCGCCACCATGCCCGGCTAATTTTTTTCCTATATATATTAGTTGGCCAATTAATTTCTTTCTATTTATAGTAGAGACGGGGTCTTGCTCTTGCTCAGGCTGGTTTCGAACTCCTGACCTCGAGTAATCCTCCTGCCTCGGCCTCCCAGAGTGCTAGGATTACAGGCGTGAGCTACCTCGCCTGGCCAGCTATAAAGATTTATATCTGTTTATGCCATGGTCCCTAGTCCCCAGCCCATGGCCTGGTACCCGTCCCTGGCCTGTTAGGAACTGGGCCGCACAGCCCTAGGTGAGCAGCCAGCAAAGCTTCATCAGTATCTATAGCCACTCCCCATAGCTTGCATCGCTGCCTGAGCTCCGCCTCCTGTCAGATCAGCAAAGCTTCATCTGTATTTACAGCTGCTCCCCTTGGTTCCCATCGCCACATAATCTCTGCCTCCTGTCAGATCAGCAGTGGCATTAGGTTCTTATAAGAACACGAACCCTACCGTAGACTGCGCATGCGAGGGACCTAGGTTGCGTGCTCCTTATGAGAATCCGATGCCTGATGATTGATCTAAAATGGAGCCGAGGTGGTGATGCTAGTGCTGGGGAGCAGCTGTGAATACAGATTATCGTTAGCAGAGAGGTTTGACTGCAGAGACCGTAATAAATCAGTTGCTTGCAGACTCACACCAAAACCGTATTGTGAGTGGCAAGTGACAGGCTGCATCTGGTAGCAGAC
Source organism: Mirza zaza (assembly GCA_008750895.1). Classification (NCBI taxonomy): domain Eukaryota; kingdom Metazoa; phylum Chordata; class Mammalia; order Primates; family Cheirogaleidae; genus Mirza; species Mirza zaza. The sequence continues at coordinate 4,126 of VSMD01006242.1, forward strand.
TTTATGATGGCAAGTGAGCATCTGACCTCCCCTTCCCCGGGCGTCCATGGGAAAAATTGTCTTCCTTGAAACCAGTCCCTGATGCCAAAAAGGTTGGGGGCTGCTGTGTTTATAAAAACAAAGAAAGCAAATCCATCCATTCCTACTAAGGATTGATCATATGAGTGGCCTAGCCATGAGATTGGATATTCCAGTCTCTTAACTCAGAACAACTGTCATTTACCAACATTGATTCTGATAGATGCTTAGACCTCACATGCATTTTTCACAGAAAAAACAAGCTAATCCTGGGGCCTTGCCCCATCCCAGAAGCCTCTATAAAAGCCTGCCTTATCTTTTTAATTCTCCCTAAAAAGACATAATTTTAAACTCAGCTTTTATTGGACACAAGAGTCTTTAAGCCAAACCACTGGCATTCAAGAGTAGCTGCTCTACTGTTACAAAGAGTTTGTTGCTTCCCAACTGACCGTGTGACTAGCCAAGACATTCTGTGGTTGGTCGGTGTCAGGGTCACAGAAGCACGTGGACCTCCGGCGGCATCCCAGGGTACATTCCTTCTTCTAGTCAGGCGGTTGTTGTGTTGTTTGGTATTGACATAGGAAAAATGTGTATTACTGTCGTTATTTGTTCCCAAATCAGTTTAGATTCTTACTATATATAAGAATCCTAAAATTGAACTATGATGAAGCATTTTGACTCTTGACCAAGGATGAAAATTACTGATTCTTTAAAAATAAACAATATGAATGTTCCAACTTCTGAGCCATCTGACTCATGTGGAATAAATTTATAATAACAACCAGCATTATATAAAGTGATTTGTGGTTTATAAAGTTCTTTCACATAAGCAATAACAGAAAAAAAGCAAGGATATTATTGGATTTCATTGGTTAATAACCTAACGTGCTGACTGGTTGTCTTGGTTAAAAAAAAATTAGAAGGCCTAAAACTATGATAGAATTCATGTCTCTCAGACCTATAGGTGCTTTGTCGAGAGACAGATTATTTTTAAGATAAAGATGATTTAGCTGTTTGAAATATGTTTATTTCATACACCAAGGCAGATTAATTTTTCCCATTGAAAAGTAAACATAGATTTACATGGTTGCTGTTATACTCCTACAGAACTGCTACCTAAATCGTGAGCTTTCAGCCATCAGAGGGAAGCTCATTTATCTTGTTCAGGATTCAGCCTGATACTCGACCTGTCAGTTTCAACCCAGAATGGCAGAAAAGCCTTTTGCACAAAGTGGGTGAGAAGTGGCCTCCACGTGCAGTGGCAGGCAGTGGGCACAGGCTGCAGGGCTTGCCCACCTCTGCTGATGAGGCAAGCAGAGAGCAATGGTGTCTTATAGAAACTCTCGCGCCCTAGCGCATCGCTTAATTTTCTTTATCCATTATGCCCATCCACTTTTGGGGTTGGCATGCATTCACCTCTATGTTCAGAGCATTTTCTAGTGTGCCAGACAAAATAACAAAAGTTTTAGATAAAACATATACACTATAGTAAAATCTATTTTTGAGGCCACCTGTGTTAAAAAAAAAAAAAAATACCGTTCTATGGATTTATGGCAGTCTCTGTTGAATGCAGACTTATACTCAACAGCCATGTGTCCTCATCCATGGGTGCAGGTGGCCCCCAAAGCAGGTTTCACTCCATAGAGGATAGCAGCTCTGCTTTTCCTGGAAAGGGAGATTCTTCTACTGCAGTTCGCTGGGGGTGTACCAGAGAACTCTTTGTTTGTTTCAGAAGATGCAGAATTATGAAAATAACCTACACTGTCGCTACAAATTCAGGTCAATACATGGGACTTTGCCCCATCCAAGAGGTCTTTCTAAAAGCCCTTTCTTATCAGTGAGCTAAGAAACTAGATGAGATTAGAAGTTCTGGCATACTGTATGTTGGTTTACGGAATTGGCTTTATTAAGAAATCTTTTTTTACGGATTAAAAATGGGAAACCTTGATGCCTGTAGATCCAGTTTTACCTAAAAATGAGAGCTACTTCTTTATTAAAAGAGATATTTTTGCTATATATCATTTAGGGGTTTTTTGTTTGTTTTATTTTTTTAAGTTTTTACTCACTGCTTGTTCCCAAGTCCATAGAGCTATGGAAATGTAAGTAGATTTTTTTTCTCCCTACCTGGACAACATCCTCCAAACTGGCTAAGTAGCATTTTAACTGTAGCTTCACACTGATATAGCTTTCCATGATATAGAAAGGAAAAGAAAAAATATTTTTTGTTAGTGTTTTCCAGATTGATTTTTCTATTTTGGCAATTAGAATCTCTCTTAAAATGAAAACATTCTAAGTGAAGGAGGAAGAGCAACAAATAACCACTCATGTAGGTTAAAAGTAGGACCCCTGGGGTATGCCTTCAAGAAAGGGAGTAATTATCTGCTTTCTTTTTGGAAGCTACACTCCTGGTCATTTTCTTCTGTCATTTGAGTCCTTAGTTCAGCAATACTAGACCTCTTGCATTCTACTTTGTAATTACTCTTGTAGATACAGATGATTATTAGAATTGAGGTCTTTATTGACAATGCATTGAGCAAATATAGGTACATAACCTTTTCGTGCAGATTCCTGAGGTGTGACTTGTAACCAAGTTTGTGTAAGTTCTGTACATGTGTGTATGTATATTTGTCTTTACTTGGGAAGAGAGGACTAAAAAAAAGTTGGAGAAATTCAAGTCTACCTAGGACTGTATCTGTGCTAGAAAAATGGGTTGTCAAAATAATCTGTTCAGAAGGAAATTAAATAGCCCTTTTCCTTTTTATTGTGAGAGTGATAAAAGTATAACATGGTATGGGGTTATAGCAAAGATGAGCAGGCTATGAAAGCCTACAGGTTAATTTTTTTCTTTATTTTTGTGTTTGTTTATAGTGCCCTTCATAGCTGCCATGATATAGTTTTACGAAGAAGCTACTTGGGAAGTTGGGGCTTTAGTATTGTTGGTGGATATGAAGAGAACCACACCAATCAGCCTTTCTTCATTAAAACTATTGTCTTAGGAACTCCTGCTTATTATGATGGAAGATTAAAGTGAGTCTTGTTCTAATTAATGATGTGATTCATGTTTATTATGCTGGACATGATTTAGATCAGAGGTCGACACCAAATCCAGTCCTCTGTTTTTGTAAATAAAGTTTTATTGCTACGCAGCTACGCTCATTTATTTATGTACCATCTATGGCTACTTCACTCTATAGTGGCAGTATTGAGTCATCATGATAGAGACTGTGTGGTTCTTAAAGCCTGAAATATTTACCATCCATCTGACTCTTTATAGAAAAAGTCTGCTGACCCCTAATCTAGACTAAAGCATTACATTTACTATCTTGTCACTTATATTTTATTAATCTAATGACAGGCACTGAATCACAGTAATGTGATTGGACATATTGTGATGTGACAATGAGCTCTGAGCAAGTTTCCCATACAACCTATGCAGGTCCAGTCCTGTCATTAGATGACTGTACTTAATTTTTCTGCACAGCACTCATCTCTCCCTGATATTGTATTTATGCAGGCTCCATGGGGGAGGAGGGGTCTTGTTGCTTTTATTGTTATATCCCTAACAGTCATAACAGCACCTCACATATAGTAAGATCTCAATAAATATTTGATAAATGAATATATGAGAGCTTAACAGTGTGCCAGGTGCAGTGGTAAGTGCTGTGCATGCATTATTTAATCTTCTTAACCTTAGGAGGTAAGTGTCATTATTATTCCTGTTTTACAAACAAGATAGTTGAGGCTTGGGAAAGTTAAGAAACTTGCCCAAGATGAAATAGCTGATAGTGGTTGACTGGCATTTAAACCCAGGACTGCCTGGCTCCAGGGCCCTGGCCTTTTAACCCCTTGCAGACTGCCACCACTGGGCAGAAAGTACTCGCTCAACCAGTGTGCAGCCTCTTTTTCAAAGCTTAGGCACTGAGAGAAGAAAGAAAAGGTGTCATGTCAAGAGATTATCATCAGAAAAGAAGACAGTTGATTCCAAGTTCTTAGTGGTTAGTTTATGATGAAAGAACCAGTTCTTAAAAAGTAAATGTTGACATACTAGACAGAATGCTGCATAAATGGAGAATTCGCACTGTTCGCAAAGAGAAAGTGGCATCTAAATAGTATTGTGAAAAGGTGATCAGGATTAGTATGCTCCAGGTCAATCTATATTGATAAAGGTGGAAAACAATTATTTTAGGAGGAAAAGAGTAGGAGAAAATTAGTTAATTGTTCTCTTAGCTGAGTTACTCAACCAGTGTAGGCCTCAGTTAATTAGTTTATGATTTGTATTCCACCTTCTTCCAAAAAGAAACTGACATCATTAGCAATAAAATTGCATATCATTTATGGTATAAACTGAAGACCAAAAATCATAATGATAATTATAAAGATAGAAAGGGCCTCAGATACATCATCCATTTGTGATGATTGTGCTAAGAGGAAAGTAGGTGTCTGAGTAGCTGAAAGAAGAGGAAAGGTCTTATTCCCAATTTAATTCAACCCTCAGATACATGAGCTCTAAGAATGAATAGAGAAATAACAGTCAAAATAATAACCTCCTCCAAACGCATTTGGTTTTTATTTTTAAGACAGAGCAGATTTGCTTTCCATATTATATTTTGCTTAAACTAATATGAAAATGATTCTGCTTATCCTTGAAATTCATCTACCAGGTTTTGGGGGGATGGACAAGGGTTTCCTTGGCATGCTTGAAAACTATCCCAGACGTTTCTCAGAGTGGATTGTAACCCTGATCATTGACAGTTAATTGGCAAGTGAAATTGCGATTTTCATGCTAAGCAAATCTTATCTGGGGTAATGTATTTAATAGTATGAAAATAGTAATGTTCTGTTTCTGTCTCTGTTTGTCCAGGTGTGGAGACATGATCGTGGCTGTAAATGGCCTGTCAACTGTGGGCATGAGCCATTCCGCATTAGTTCCCATGTTGAAGGAGCAGAGGAACAAAGTCACTCTGACAGTTATTTGTTGGCCTGGCAGCCTTGTATAGATGTTTGAAATTGGTTTTGAGTCTTGCATCTTCCTTTTTTTTAGGTTTTTGAAAGAAACCCCTTTTATTTCATTGTGTTTCTGGTTGTTAGGAGCTGCTGACACAGCTGGTATACATGGGCCAAAAACCACTAAGATTATCCATGTATGTTTATTTAAATGTTTTCCTAAATTTAGTTACATTTCTTTTAGCTTGGAAACAGTCTTCCACTAACCCATATGAGTTTATGTTTTCAGAATTCAGACTTATAGTTGTCAAACTATTGCATATAATAATGAACGAAGTCCACCCAAACTGTGACCCAGCCAGCTGGAGTAGGGAACTTCTGGTGGATCTTTGTTTCAATACCTGAATCGTAGAATGAGTTACGTATCTCCCAAGACTGGTGTCGGTGAGGCCAGCAACAGCAGCCTGTACTGCCACTGTTGTAACCAATGCCATGAATGGATACATTTTAAATTCAGGTGATAAACATTCCCCATTTTTCATCGGTGCCAACATTTCAAAACTTCATCCTGTTTATAAAGTGATTTTCTGGTTTGTTTTATTTATACTATAATCTCTCAATACTAATAGAAGATGAAGAAATAAGTCTGACACCACTAAAGAGATGCTTTTTTAAATAATGTACTATTATTAGAATAGTAGAGAATAAAAGATACTGTTATCTAGTGACAGAGGAATTTGGACAGTAATTACAGTTTAGTGCTGGAGATGGTAAAAGCTGCATTTACTTGAACAGTTCAAAAGCATTAAAGATCCATTTCCAAAGGAATGTTTTGCTATATAGGAAAATTTTGAAGTAATTTTTGCTAAAAATCATTTCTAGAGTTTGTATTATACTTACCAGCAATCTTGGCTGGAAATGTTTTTGTGATTTATGCAATTAAACTAGATGATAAAGATAAAACCATATTGCTATTAAATACACAAATATATATCACAGCTAAGTAGTACAGGGGAGATCTTTTTATTTTATTCAGATAGGAGTCTTGAATGTTTTAGGAACCCTTATATTTCCCATTATTTCTTAGGAACATAATTGTTTCAAGTTAGAGACTGAAGAGTTCTGTTTTTATCTAAAATAGTAGGTTTTAGATGTTAGTATCTTTTAATCAGCTCTTGGTCACTAGACTATTTCATATTTTTTTGAAATGTTTTTGAAAACTATGACTAGCCCATTTTGTTTGTCCTCAATTCAACATGGTTATCCTTTGGAAAACACATAAGTGAATAAGAGAAAAATATCTTTACCATATTAATATTATGCATACTTGAAAAAAGTTTCATTTAGAAACCTAGTTCAGAATCTGAGCTAATTTACAAGTGACCTCTGTAATAAATGGTATTGATAATCAGAGAATGTATTTTAAAATACTACAGTACAGTATATTATGAAGCATGACCACTTTATTTTCAAGCTTAGCAATTGCATTGCTGGGGTTTATTGTGTCTGTAGCATGTCACTGATTACTTCAGTTCGTTTTGTAATGAGTTTTTAAAACATATCTCTTTAGAATAAGCAAGATATGGCAACGATAATTGCTATTGACTTGTTCAACTCCTTAGCTACACTGTATGTTCAACATATAACCAAGATACAGTGGAATGCCCCATACAGTATATTACTGTTATGTGATGATCGGCTTTGGAAGCAATTTGATATTGAAATGCTTTGATATTCCAGTTGACATGGAACAAGTTTTTTTCTGCTCCCCAAATAGAATTTTGTAACCAACTTTGCTATTTTTTTAAAGTTTTTAAGGATGTGTCATTTCTTGGGGGGTAGCCATCCATCAGCAAATATCCTAACTGCTACTTTGTCTTATGTAAAATACTTACATTGAACCCAGTGGCATAGTGAGTATTTTGAAAGAAGAAATTTTTTTCAATATTATTTTTATCATGAAAATCTTGGAATCAGCTTCAGCTGTAGCCTTTATGACAAAAGACTATCATTTCTGGTCAGAATGATATTTGGTGATGGAAACTTGTTCATAATTTATTGTTACTGTAGAACTATTTGGATTTTCTCATTTTAAGCTCTGATAGTTAAATATCTTGATTTGTTCTGTGCCTTCAGTTTAAATTATTTCAGGATTTTCCAGATGTGTTTAAATAATGGTGTCATAATAATTCAGGATGGAAATAAAAGTCCTCCTTTCCATTATAGCAACATGTCTCCTTCCTTGAACAGCACACATTGTTGACTCAGTCTGTTCCTTTTTTTTGTTGGTGGCACCACTGTACTTATCATAAGCCAAGCTTAAAACCTCAAGATGACAAGTCCACCTTCTCATTCTCATTCCTGTAGGCAGAACATAGAAATCTATACTTTTGGGATTTTTACCTGCAGAGTACCTCTAGACCTGTGTTGTCTAGTATGTGTGGCAATTGAGTACCTGGAATGTGGCTGAAATGATAATATCTTGGATACATTGGGTTATATAAAATACATTATTAAAATTCACTTCAGTTTCTACTGAATTATAGATCTTTCTGTTCACTTAGTTACCCTTGAATTTCTCTTTCTGCATATTTAACATAAGTCTCAACTTAGTCAATAACTCCATCCTCCCTCTGCACAGTGTGAGAACCTCAGGTGCGAGACCTCCATCCACCCCATAGTCCAACTTGGTGGCCAATACTGTAGCTGTTCCTTGTTCTCCTCTCCAATTAGCCATTATTATAATTGTTATGTACTATTCAGGTTTGGTTAGATTTTGTTTCTGAACTACAAAATACTGACAGGCACAGGCAGACACAAGCACAGTTCATGATAATTCTTAACATTACAGCAACATCCCACAAAGGACATGAGGGAAACAGAAGGCCAGGGTGGGATTAACGGTGACCCACTGACTGAGACAATCTAGAAGTTGAAGTTGCGATCCAGATGGAAGGAAAGAGTTCAAAAAGCTTGGGCTGCGGCAGCATCGTCACCATCATATTGCCAGTTTCCAAGCAGTCTGGGAGTCATTAAGCCAATTTGCCATTTTCTGGGGGAGCAGTTCAGCAAAGATCACTGTCACCAACTTTTCTAAAACAAGTACAACTTGCATTATAAATCCAGAGACATGGTTTTGTAGGAAAAACTGGAAGGCAGATTTAGAGTGTTCAGTTTCCTCAGGATGCAATAGCCGACTCCTCTGCCTCCATCCTAGCTGTTGCTCTTTTCTCACTCAAGACCCCGAGGTCTGCTAATTCTATTGCCACGACTGCAGAACTTGATATCTGTTTTTTTGTATATTAAAGTGGGCTGTAGCTTTATGACTCTTCAAATGCTTGAAGCTCTAATCAGATAAATGGATGGTTAAAATTAAATTTGAAATTAACCTGAATTTCAGCTTCCAAAAGGGTACTTCACCCAATTCATCATGCCCCCCACCCATGTTAGAGTATAGTAATGCCTCATTAAGTCAGACTTTACTAATTTGGAATTTGAAAAGCTTAAACAGAATTGAGGTTCATTTGGCATTTTATATAAGCAATAAGTATCCTAAATCAACATGAAAAAAAGGAGGGTGGGGTATTTTAAGCTGCAGGCTAACATTTATTATTTTCAAGTTTCCTTAAGCATTTGAAAATGCTCATGCCCATTCAAGTGACTGATACATTTCTTTCCCGTGTAGTTGTTTAAACAAGAATTTACTGCCATTTGCACAACATACAGTGAGAGGCTCTAGATTGCTTCTTCATAACACCTGATTTCATCTTTCTTAATTCAGATTTTCTTCCATTTGTCCACATTTGATGATAAAACCATATAGATTACACCAACATAGTGAACTGCTGACCTGGTCACAGACTAGGAATTCATGAATTGAGCTCTTAAGTCTCTCCTCTCTGCCTGCTGAAGGAAGCATCTCAGCTCCTCAGGGTCCTTATTAGAAAGCTCTTTTGCCATTCGATGGTGTAAATCTATTCCATTTAACTGTACTACTTAATTAATTTCTATGGCAACACAAAAGCTCTTAGAAGTTGTACATGTAAGCGCAGTGCTAATAGCTATAAAGTGCCTAAGTAAGAGATGCTAAAACTTTAATCACATGCAAGAATAAAAGACTAGCACTTGGAGACCTAACACCATCCCACAGATGGCAGAGAACTTGCCTCCCACCAGGAGAAGGTGGCTCAGCCCCGGTGGCTGAGTGGGAAGCACTTAAAGATTTCCATTTGAGCTCTGTTAAATCGCTCACCTGCAAATAATGCTTTGAAGGTGGGCTATATTCACAGGCTTGGATCCGTACTCCCTTGTTTCTTCTGAGGTTTTCGGTTCAAAGTGAATCCCCCAACAACCTCCTTCCTTGGATTGCCTGAAGTCTGGCCAGGAGTGGTTAAGTGAGAAAACATCTGTGGCTGAGACTGTTGGAAAAGGACCAACAATGAATTTTGTCCAATGTCAAGGTCGTGAGAGTGGAGGCAGCTGTTAAAGTTCTTTTTTATTTTGCCTCGATTTTACTGAAAGATCTTCTCTCACCCATCTGCTCTAGAAATAATGGGAGACTGTCTCAGGCCATGGATGTGTTTAGTCACATACCTGAGACTGCCAGCCTCTCCCACAAGCACACCCTGCAGGGAAGTGATGCACCAGAGTGGTTTGTAGATTTGCCCTCTCTGCGCCTGTCCAGGCCTCAGAGCTGGAGTCCGGGATCCCCGCTGGGCCTCTTGAAGGCTGGGGGTCCCAGCGTGTGCTGAGGTAGGTGGGCACCTGTGAAGGGTGGTGCTCCCAGCTGCAAAACTCACTCTGTGGACAATCATGAATATCTAAGGAAAAGTTCTTGATTCTCATGGAACTGTGACCAACGGGTGACAGCCCCGAGCAATGCTTCTACTCATGAGCAATCGGGAAGAAGGTAGCAGTGGGACACTGGTTTAGTTCCCTGCGGACTAGAGCCGGCCATCAGACCCCTGGGAGCTGGGGTGACCCCTGCTCGGCCTCGCCCGGGGACCCTTTGGTTAACTGGGCCGCGCTCTAGCGCCCTCTGGTGGCCGGATGGGGGCCGCCTTCACTGACGTCTCCTCACGGTTTTCAGCAGGTGGCTCCCGGGGGAGGTCACACATATGAGGGGAGTGGGTCTGTCCCACTCCCGTGTGGTATGAAAAGCCGCCACGTTGGGATAAAATCGAAAGGCAAAGTGTGCAAACACTGCCGACCTTCCCCGTGGCCATTTCTCTGTCCCCGAGTAACTAAGACGGCAATTTGCCTTGTTCCTTACATGTGAGTTGAGCTTCTATGGTATAAGGCTCTTTGAATGTCAGTGTTATTGAGGTTTTGGTAATTATGCACCCTCAAAAGATGTTCAATGTAATTCTGATCATAGTCCTCTAAAAAAGCCTCAGATTAAAAGCTTTTGCTGGCTCTTTAGACTGTAGGCCAGCAATTATAGAAAATGAACTGCATTTTAGCTTTCCATCGAAGTTAATAACAGCGGTCCCCCAGTTGACTCTGTGAATAGTTAATGGAACAAACAGGATACTTCAGTACAATATGGGTTGGAAAGCCATTTGAGTGGGATTCTGGGTTTCAAATGGGAAAATAATTCATACAATGCAAACCTTTTTCGTATGTACTCCGTGCAGTAGGCATTTCTTTGGAATAAAAACTGAACTATTTAACAAATGATTAACTGTACCTCAGTCAGCGTGTACTCTGATGGTACATAATCTGGCACATGGTATTCAGAGCTGCGAAGCGCCTTAGAGGACAAGGTGGACGGACAGTGAAGAAACTCATGTTCAGTGAGGTTGAGCTTTCTCCCCAGACACTAAGCTGGTAAAGGACAGAGATAGACGTGGAACCCCGTCTGCAGACCCAGAGCAAAGAGAACCCTGGTGCAGGGCCCTGTGGAGCAGACCAGCAACACTGACAAGCGAGCCACTCTGGAACTGGACCTTTAGGCCCCTGGCAGCTCAAAGATGCCTTGTGAGTTGGGAAATCTTTGGACTCTCAGGACATTGGGGTTGGGAGGTAGGGGGACAAAAGAATGTGTGGCCCAGTGTGTTCTCTGGGGTTCCCACTTCAGTTTATAGGAATAAAGTCTAAAAAGCAATTAAAATAAATAATATTTCAGAATTCAGCAAAGTTGCAGGACACAAAATCAGCACACGAAAGTCAATTGCATTTCTAGACGCTAACCATGGACAACCCAAAAAGTCAATTAAGGAAAATAATTTCGTTTGCAACCGCTTTAAAAAGAATAAAATACCTAGGAATAAAGTTGACCAAGGAGGCAAAAGATGTATATGCTGAAAACTACAAAATAATGCTGAAAGAAATTTAAGAAGACATTAGTAACCAGAAAGACACCCCCTGTTCATAGGTTGGAAGGTTAGTATTGTTAAGATGTTAATACTACCCAAAGCAATCTTCAGACTCAATGCAGTCTGTGTCACAGTCCTCATGACATGTCTGCAGAAATAGAAAAATCCATCCAAATATGGAGTCTAAAGGGACTCGGAATAGCCAAACCTATCTTGTAAAAGAAGAATAAAATCTCATACTTCCTGATTTCAAACTTACTGCAAAGTTACAATAATCGAAATAATGTTGTAGATTGAATAGACGTGGTGACCAAAAATAAACTCCAATATGATAATGTAATAACATAAAGACAGACCTATAGACCAATGAAAGAGAATAAAGAGCCCAGAAATAAACCCTTGAGTATATGGTCAAATGATTTTTAGTAAGGGTGCCAAGACCATTCAATGGGGAAAGGACAGTCTTTTCAACAAGTGGTGTGGGAAACTGGATATCCACATGCAAAAGAATGAAGCTGGACTGTTACCTTGTGCCATATAAAAAGTTAACTCCCAAATCTACATATAATAGCTAAACTATAAAACTCTTAGTACAAAGCAGGAGAAAAGCTTCCTGGCAATGATTTCTTGCATATGACACCAAATGATAGGCATCAAAAGAAAAAAAAGATGAATTGGTCTTCATTGAAATTAAAAATTTGTTCATCAAGAAACATTAACAAAGGCCAGGTGGGGAGGCTCACGCCTATAATCCTTGCACTCTGGGAGGCTGAGGTGGGCAGATGGCTCAAGATCAGGAGTTCGAAACCAGCCTGAGCAAGACCGAGACCCCATCTCTTCTAAAAATAGAAAGAAATTAATTGGCCAACTAATATATACAGAAAAAATTAGCCAGGCATGGTGGTGCATGCCTGTAGTCCCAGGTACTCAGAAGACTGAGGCAGTAGGATTGCTTGAGCCCAGGAATTTGAGGTTGCTATGAGCTAGGCTGATGCCATGGCACTCTAGCTGGGGCAACAGAGTGAGACTCTGTCTCAAAAAAAAGACATTAACAAGAGTGAGGCCGGGTGCGGTGGCTCACGCCTGTAATCCTAGCACTCTGGGAGGCCGAGGTGAGTGGATTGCTCAAGGTCAGGAGTTCGAAACCAGCCTGAGCGAGACCCCGTCTCTACTAAAAATAGAAAGAAATTAATTGACCAACTAAAAATATATATACAAAAAAAATTAGCAGGGCATGGTGGCGTATGCCTGTAGTCCCAGCTACTCGGGAGGCTGAGGCAGGAAGATCACTTGAGCCCAGGAGATTGAGGTTGCTGTGAGCGAGGCTGACACCACGGCACTCACTCTAGCCTGGGCAACAAAGTGAGACTCTGTCTCAAAAAAAAAAAACAAGAGTGAAAAAGCAAGTCACATAATGGGAGAAAATATTTGCAAATCATATATCTGATAAGCAATTAACATCCAGAGTGTATAAAAAAGTTCTATAATTCAACAGCAATAGCAACAAATAGTGAATGAAGAAATAAGTAAAGGATTTGAATAGATATTTCTCTAAAGAGAATATACAGATGGCCAGTAAGCACATGAGAAGATGCTCTATCACTAATCATTAGGGAAATATAGATAAAACCCATGAAATACCACTTCACACGTGTTAAGATGGCTACTATTGGAAAAAAGCAGAAAATAGCAAGTGTTGGCGAGCATATGGATAAAATGAAACCCTTGTGCATTGTTGGTGGGAATATAAAATTGTGCAGCCACTATGGAAAACAGTATTGTTTCTCAAAAAATTGAAAAAAGAGTTACCATATGAACCAGCAATTTCACTTCTGAGTATATACCCAAGACATTTGAAAGCAGGGACTTAGAAAGACATTTTCTCGCCCATGACAGATAAAGAGGAAAAGAATTTAAGCGACAAGTCAGAATCGTAAGAGAAGAACACCCTTCCCTCCACTCCTCGCTCAGGAGCTCAGCTATGCAGGGTGTCTCCTTTGCACACCCCAGGCTGCATCTTTTCACAAGCATTTGTCCCTTATTGTCACCATGTCACATGGGGGAGGGGGAGTGACATAGAAGCATCACACCCAGAGCACAAGGGGCTTATGGACTTCTCAAAGGTCTGTGCACTGGGGCACTTGGCACGTGCCAGCACGTCAGTGTGAGTGACGGTCCTGCCTGTGTGAGCTAGGCGTGAAGTGGCCCGAGAGCCCATCTCCCCACCCCATAGTGGAACTGATTTTTTAAAAAAGTTTTCTGAGATGTGGAATAGATGTTATCACACTCAGAGCCATTAAGTTACGGTTGAGAAATGACAACTCATTTCTAATGCCCCAGAATTTCTAAGAAGAGGTTGTGTAATGTCGCGGGTCAGAGCTCTGCTCGGTCCTATGTTACTTTTTACCTCAAAACGGCACAAAGCTAGCCAGGAAGCTAACAGGTTAGATTGACCAAATATCAGGATTCGAAAGGATCTTAATACACTGAGACCAAAAGGACGAATTTTTAAAAGGCAAAGTATTTCATTTAGGTTCAAATAATCACATATGCACAAGATGGGAAAAAGGTTTAGAAAGTCTACATAGCCACAAATTCAGCACGGACTGTTGTGTAACTCGGCTGCTGGTGCAGTTTTCAGCCACATGAACTCGAGTGGAGCACTCACCGTCTATAGGGAGGGAGGGAGGGAGGAAGGGAGGGGTTGTCACCTTTGTCCTTTGCTCTTGGCACATCACATCCAGTTCTCGTGGACACTCGTCAAGGTGGACGTGGGAATCTGGGTTGTGTTCAGAAGGGAGCTCTGGAAACCTTGTCACCTAAGTATAGTTGAGGACACTGTAGACATTTGCCCGGCAGTGACCCGGGGCATACACTGGCTGTCTTCACAAGTTTCAAGGCCATCATTGTACAAGAGAGTTGACATTTTCTACGTCACTACAGAGGGCTGAGCTGGTGCTCATGTTAGGATCTACAGGGAGGCAGGTTGGTGCTCAGAATGAAGAGGGAGTTCTTAACAATCCCAGGCACTCTGGCCAGCAGCCATCGTCTCTGGAAGGTCCCATGGAGTGGCCAGGTGGGCATGAGGAAGACACCCCTCTCATGGGAGAGAAGTGGGACGAGGTGGTTTTCGGAATGCCCTCCAACTGTGAGATTCTGGCCGGTGCCATTGAAACTGGTGGGGAGGTGTCGGGGCCCCTTCATGTTCTCTGGTCACCTTTGGGTTGGTGGAGTTGGTGGAAAGGTGTGTAGTGGGGAATATTTGGGGAAAAGCGTGTTGGAGGGTGGTTAGTGCTTGAGTTCACGCAGAACAAGAGTGAAGGCTTCCCTGCCCTCCTCCCATTCCTCAGAGAAGGAGGGGAAGAGGAAGAAAGCATTTATGGGACAGAGCTGTCTGCTGCAGGGCACTTCTGGCAGCCAGCTCAGGGCACAGTTACTGGGGACCGTTTTAGAGACACGAAGATAGCTCTGCTCTACAGAGCACTTTGTTGTGCCATAATTTCTTGGAACAGGTGTCTCTGCGCTATCTGGGCTGGCCTTGCCTTGTTAACCGACCTTGGCTCACAGTGACGGTGCCTTGTGCCAGAGCGTCGGAACCCCCACGAGGGTGGCAGAGGCGAGAGGAGAGGGTTGTGGACATGGAGCTGTCGGAGTCCCGGAATACTGCAGGCAAAAATGTGTCAGCTGGTCGGATCATCCGACCAGCTCCTAGTGACAGGTAAGGAAACTGGGGCTCAGAGAACTCAAATGACTTCCCCAGAGGTAGGCAGAGGCAGGACCTGGAACCAGTGTCCTAACTCTGCGTCTCACGCTAGCTCCACCTTGCCATACTCATCCACCACACAGGGGCTGATAGGTGACAAAAACGACAGGTGGTGAGGCCAAGAGGGAAAAATACATTTAAGATGACAAAAAAAAAAAAAAAAAAAGGCGGGACACCGAACATGCTATCTCCTCAGGCCCGGAGCCCCAGCGCCTGGTTCCCGTGGGAGCTGTGCTTCCTGGCACCCTTGGCCTACAGCCTGGAGAGTGGGATTCCAGGGCCAGACACACTTGCGCTCGAATCCTGGCCCTGCCCCATGCTACCTGTGTGAGCTTGGACAGGTCATGTAACCTCTCCAAGCCTGTGGGTCATCAGTTCTTGGCTGGCACATGTGGTGTCCTTAGAGCATTGGTGTGTACTCGCTGAGTGGCGGCCACCACCGCTCTCACTACCCTTCCCAGGTGGGCTGGCACCTCCACCCCCACCTGCCCTGGGGTGGCCGTGTTGTAAGTATCATTGCTGCTCAGGAGGAAGCTCGAGAAGAACATGTGGATGGACCAAGCGCAGGGCAGAGCTGAGAGAAGAGCATTTGGATGCAGACGCAACCCTGAATTGCCTGTTGCCTGCTGTCTCCGTGGGTTTTGTGTTACTGTAACAGAATGCCTGAGACTGGGTAATTCATAAAGCAAAGAGGTGTGTTTAGTTAAGGTTTCACAGGCTGGGGTGCTCCTGAAGCACAGTGCCAGCACCTGCTCGGCTTCTGTGCTTTGTCACACATAGCAGAAAGTCCAGGGGGAAACGGACACGTGTGGAGGCAAAACCGAGGGGCGTCCTGGCTTCATGACAACCCACTCTGGTGGGAACTAATTGAACTCCCATGAGAACCAATCCGGTCTCACCAAACGGAGGACTCCCTCACTACTGTGAGCACAGCACCAAGACATTCATGAGGGATCCGCCCCATGACCCAAACACCCCACACAAGGTCCCACCTCCTAACACTGTACACTGGGGATCAAATTTCAACATGAGTTTTTGAGGGGACGAACCATATCCAAACCATGAGCTTCACTCTGAGCCTCAGTTTCCTTACCTGTGAGTGGTACCTGTTTGACAAGTCCCCATGAGCCAATGATTGGGGGAAGCTTTGTGAGCCAAAGGTGTGTCTTAGTCCATTTTTGCTGCTATAACAGAATACCATAGACTGGGTAGTTTGTAAAGAACAGCAATGTATTGGCCCACAGTTCTGGAGGCTGGGAAGTCCAAGCCCAAGCCCAAGGCATTAGCAGGTCTGGTGATTCTGGTTCCAAGATGGTGCCCTGTATGCTGTGTCCTCCAGAGGGGAGGACGGCTTAGTTCTCTGTGGATGAAGACAGAAGGACAAAGGGAGGTGAACTCACCATTTAAAAAAATTTTTTTTTTAAACTCATGAAGTGAAACAGCATTAATCCCACTCGTGAGAGCAGATCCCTCATGGCCTAATCACCTCTTATAATTCCCAGCCCTTACTATTGTTACAGCAACAATTAGATTTCCACCTGAGTTTTAGAAGGGATAGCCATTCAGACCATAGCCAGGCATAACAGGATCTCCTGTGGGCGGAGTCAGCTGCTTGGCCTCCTGGCGAACGTCAACAAATGGCAGCCTCGAGCACTCAGGGGCTGCCAGGTAGTCTTGGGGAGTCTGCTGTGAGCCCTGCCCCAGCTGTCTCACTGCTGGCGGGTCCCCCTCCCTAGCCTTGGGCTCTGGGTGGCCACACCAACTATGCAAGCACAACTGCACAAAGAGTCTCTTGTGACGGCCTGCAAACCACCCTCCACTTCTAAGCCAACTTGTCTTCTGTTGCTCAGCTGAAAGGAGCACGCAGGGAACTCCGCCTTCCAGACTTGTTATGTGCACCATGTAGAGAGTTTCCTCAGCCACACGTTATTGTAAAACAAACCAAGATGTAGCTTCATGGCCCAATTCAGTTGATCACAACAGTGACATTCCACTAATTTATTTCTGATTCATGGATTGAACTTAACTTGCCAGCGGGGAGCTGGTAAACCACCTCTGTGGGAGCCAGGAGAGGGACAGCCCTGATGGGTGAAGTTTGCCGATTCCCGTGGTGTAAATATTCCCAACCCTGAGTGATTCTGGGTTGCCAGCATGGTGTCACTGAGTGCAGAGTTGGGAAGAGACGTGCACAGTTGGCTTTTTGGGAGCTGGTAGGACCTGGTTTCAGCTCACCACTGCCTAAGACATTTGTGGGGCACCAACATGGCCAGGCCCCCCAAGGTCATGTGAAGTTCAAGCCACCTCCCAAGGGAAGCCCCTGAGATTTTCCCCAACACGAAGGCTTGGGTGGATCTGCGGAGGTAACCTGGGAACCATGGGAGGGGACTCCCAGAGGAAAGAGTCGCCTGAGGGGGAGCCTGCCCCTGGGACACCGCTGAACCCTTGCTGGCCTGGGCTTTCCTTCAGAGGCGCAGCAATGCCTGGAATGTCTGCTGTCTCCAAGGACAAGGCAAAGGGCATGCTCGGGCTCAAACACCTAGGGAGACACTGATCTGACCGGAGGGAATTCAGGTTTCATTTGCCTTTTCCCCAGCGGGAGAGGAGGGAGAGCATTGGAACTGGAGCCAGAACGCCTCTGCTCCAGTCGGGGTTTGCTGCTACCAGCTGTGGGCCCTGAGCAGAGCTTCTCGCCTTCCTGGACCTCGCTGTCTGCCTCTGTAGCATGCGACAATGACAGCAAGCAGCCTTTCCAACCTCGCAAAGTCAAAGAGGAAATACAGACTAAAAAAAGATAACGAGTGTGAACATACTCTTCCGGCAATGGTAAGAATTTCAGTTCCAGTGTCCTTGAGTTAGTCCAGTTGGGGATCGTTCAGAAGACAGAAACTACAGGAATAAAGATGGAAGGCACGCTGGTGGCACCCAGGGGTGGAGGTGTTTTGGCACGAAGCTTTGAGGAGG
This sequence comes from Mirza zaza, assembly GCA_008750895.1. Classification (NCBI taxonomy): domain Eukaryota; kingdom Metazoa; phylum Chordata; class Mammalia; order Primates; family Cheirogaleidae; genus Mirza; species Mirza zaza. The sequence goes on from VSMD01006242.1 coordinate 22,129, forward strand.
GGACTGGGCCCAGAAGGAGATTAACCCGACCTGCACACGACACCCTGTGTGTTCAGGGTGAGGATGCCGCCTGCGTTAGGGAAATGGACCCCTGCACTGGGCTCATCACTGGAAACTCTCCAGAGCCAGACAGAGCCTGGAGCTCCCGCCATAACATTGAGAGAGCCGCGAGCGTTTGCATGGGAGACTAGCGACAGGGAAAAATGCCCCTATAACCCACACCAGCCACACAGCAGGATGGATTTATGAGGATCTTGCTGAAAGGAGATTCTGAAAAGTTTACAGCAGATAATCCCTGACCCATATGGGATTCTTAACCACACTCTTAATCAGGCCACAATCTCTTCTGGGACTTCATGCTGCTTGGAGTCCCTAAAAGACACTTTAACAGACCCCTAACAATGGAAGAAGAACACAGAAGAGATCAATAAATAATCAAGTATATTAAAACTTGGAGTTTTCGCTCATAGGCATTGCTGATTTACTTTTAGGGGGGAAAGTCTTGAAACAAGTGCACAAGAAGCCTCACCATCATTAGTACTGATCTCCTTAATAGTTTCCGCATTTGAAAAACGAGGGGGTTGGACCAGAGCGTCCAAAGCAGCGCGGGGCTCTGGCGCTAACGCTCAGGTTAATGCCTGTCACACTGCGCTTCCTCTGGGTCATGTGGGGTGAAGAGGCGCCTCCGAGAGAATTTGTGTCCTGGCGGCACCTGGGTGCACGAACGCACAGGTGGCCCTGATGCACGGCCCTCCTTACTCATTTGTTCGCAATAAACCTTTCCTAAAACCGTAAAGACCAGCTACTAGGAGGGGATATAGGAGGCAGGGCTTCTGGGGCTCTGTTGAGATGCGCTTCTCGGCCAGGCGCGAGGCGGCCGCATGGCTGTGTTCACTTTGTGAGGCACGTTCCCGGTCTGGGAGCCTTTATTTATGTGCATTGTGCTTGAATGAACGTCTACATTTTTAATGTCATGAAAACATCTTATCCAGTTGTCCATCTCCTTTCTCATCTTCAGGTTTGAAAACTTAAAAAACATCTAAGCAGGTAGATGTGGGGATGATCTGCCCCTGCCCACTCCCTGCTGGTTGGCATTCTCCCCGGGAGCGGGGACACTCCTTGGCCAGTGGCGCTCAGGAAAGAAGCCTGGTGTTGCTCTGTCACTTCTCACCCTCCCGCCTGCAGCCAGAGGTGCCGAGCTCTGGGCAGTCACCGCCCCCTGTTCTCCACAGCTCGTCTGTCATCTCCCTCCAAGCCCAGGCTCCCCTGTACACATCCCTGTTTCTGCCAGGGGCTCTGGTGGTCCATTTGGAGGCCGAGCCATTTCCTGGAGGAGTCTCCCAGGGTTTCTAGTCATCGCACACTCTTCCAGCATCCTCTTTCAAAAAAACTTTTTTTTTTAATTGTGCAAACTAATTTCATATAACAGTTAAAGAAAATACAAATAAAAGTAATGCACTTGGGAAAGAAGGTGTCTGCTCAAGGAGACAGGTAGGGTGTCTGGGGTGTCAGCAGGGACACCAGTCAGCGGAGGCCGCGTCTGTGGGCACCAGCGTGGGGCTGCCTGAGCTCCCCCTGGGCCTCGGGGATGGGGCTGCTTCTTAATCTCCATCTCTCAGGGACAAAGACCACGCCCCGAGGCAGAGCCACAGCTGAGCCTTCTCTTAGCTTTGCGGATTCTGAGCTAAATTGAGTGTGTCCATTTTCCACACACATATGCCCTGGCCACCCAGGTTTCTAAGCCGTGTGGCTTTTGTCCCCTGGGCTTGGCACTGCAGGCATGGCGGGCCTATCTGGGGTAGGGCCTGGGGTGGTCAGGCACTGTGATTTGAACACAAGGTCGTGAATAGCCCTCCGGGTTGATGCAGAGCTTCGTCCACACTGGAAGGTGGCTTTGGGCATGTCCCAGTGCTAGAGCCAAGGAAAGACAGAGTGTGCCCCCCAGCCTCGTGGAGAGGGGACGGGCAAGCTAGCACTGGGCAGAGGAAGACCTTATTCTACCCAGCACCACGGCTGTGACCACAGGGAGACACAGCCCACTGCTGAGGACAATCCCAAGTACAGGCAAAGTCCCCGGTGATGCAGTGGTGATGCTGATACAGACATGGCCTGGCGCCATGCCACTTCCTGCTCCAGTCCTCTACCTCTTCCCTCCAAATACAAGTTAGCTCTTCCTCCTCTAGAGCTTGCATAGAACTCTTATGACTTCTATGCAATTAAACCAGCAGATATCCATTAGGCCCCAGGCTGTGCTGGGGTTACCGTGGAGCTGACTGGGGTGGGGGTGCTACGGATGTGTGCGGCCAGGGGTGCTGTTCTAGTCCAGGGCTCACAGAGTGCTTCCTGAGAAGGAGATGGAATAAGTCAGTAGGACTGAGCCACGGCTGGGCAGAAGGTGAGAGACATTCCGGATGGAGGGAGCAGAGTGTGTGAACGTCCAGTGAGAGAGAGATGTTCCAGGAACCCAAAGAACCTTCAGTATGAGGGTCGCGTGGAGAACTGAGGGACAGTGGCTCAAGGCACTCAGGACTGTAGAGGTGTCAGGACCAGACAAAGGAGGCCCTTGCGCATGACACAGTTGAGTTTTATCCCAGGGCCAAGAGGAAGTCCTTGAAGTCAGGTAAGCAAAGGGCATGATTTGATGTGATGAGTCCTGAAAAGACCATTTTTGTCTCCCATGAATATATTCTTAGTATGACAATGTCCTCTACAGCTTAATAAGCTCCATGCAAGTGTCAACCCATCTCGGCCCCTTCCAGAGCCCCCACCATTCTCAGGGAGGGTTTGTTGAGTGGCTGAAAAGCGTTTTCACACTTCTCCACGTACCATGCCCTCTAGATAAATTGACAAAGATCAGCAGCCTTGGATTCCTGGGAGACCTTCCAGCTTGAGAAGACAGGTGGATGCTTCCATTGTCTTTTGAAAATGTTACAAGATTCCATTTTCCTCTAGACACACTAGAGTTTAAAGAACAATCCTCTCTGCCCCTCGCTTATGTTTTGAAAACTATCTTTACATTTTTAAGAAATTCTGTAATATTTAATATGTGCACAATAATGCATATGATAATATGAGGCATGATAAGATGAACACTATGAACCCACCACCCAGCCTGAGAGCAAGAACGTGACCAAGGGCACTGAAACCAGTTGCATGTGCCTCCCTGCACTCACTCTCTGGCCTCATTCCCAACCCTGGGGTTACCACTATCCTAAATTTTCTGTTTATTATTCCGTTTATCCTTACTTTTTAAAAATTGATAGTTGTATAATATTAGGTATACTTTTGCTTGGTTTTGAGTTTTGTAAAATATTATACTATTTGCTGGCTCTTCTGAGACTTCTCTTTGGTCTAGCATTGTTTTTAAGATTCATTCTTACTTTTGCATATTACTGACAGCCATCCATTTTCACTACTGTATAATATTCTGTTGTGTGATCACATGATGATTTACTTACCAATTCTCCCGTTAATGGGCATTTCAGATGTTCCTATTAAATTGTTTATTTGTTTTTAGAGACAGGGTCTCACGCTGTTGCCTAGGCTAGAATGGCTAGAGTGCTGTGGCTGCATCACAGCTCACAGCAACCTCAAACTCCTGAGCTCAAGTGATCCTCATGCCTCAGCCTCCCTAGTAGCTGGAACTACGGGAGCTCACCACCACACCCAGCTAATAAAAAAATTTTTTTTTGTAGAGACAGGCTAGTTGCCCAGTCTTGGAAAGGCTAGTTGCTAGTCTTGAACTCCTGGCCTCAAGGGATCCTCTTGCCTCGGCTTCCCAAAGTGCTGGGATTACAGATATGAGCCACTTTGCCCAGCCCAATCATTTCTAGTTTTTGTGCATTACAAGAAGTACTGCTTTGAACATTCTTTCAGATGCATATTCGGCAAAAGCAAGAGCAACTCTAAGGCATGAGCCTAGGAAGGGAATTGCTGGGACTCCAGATTGTTTCCCATGTGTCTGTGCCATTTTATATTCCTCCCAGCAGTTAATAAGAGGATTGCTCGAGATAGGATAGCCTGGAGGTATTAATTTACAGTTACTGCTTACTGATGAGATTGTCATCTTGCCATAAGTTTATTCTTCATTTACTCCTTCTGAAATATATCTGTTCATGACTTTTGCCTATTTTATTGCTGGGTAGTATGAATTTTTATGATTTTTAGTAGCTCTTTACAATTAATCCTTTATTTGTTACACATATTGCAAAAATCAGTCCCCGGATTGTCAATAAACTTTTTATTTTGGCATAATTTTAGATTTGCAGAAGAGTTGCAAAGAAAGTACAGAGAATTAGTCACTAGGGTTTCCCCAATTTTATTATTTTAAATTACTGTGATGCATTTTTCAAAACTATGAAACCCACATTGGTATACTAATGTATACTATTAACTAAACTAATAGTTTAACTAAACTAAACTATTAACTAAACTAAACTAGACTTGATTCATATTTTACCAATTGGTCCAGCAGTGTTATTTTCCTGTTTCAGGGCCCAATCCAGATACTGCAGTGCAAATTCACAGTGTGAATTGTCTTTTAATTCCCTTTCTGTTGTCTTTTGATGAATGGGATTATTGATTTTAATGTAGTCATATTTACCAATCTTTTCATTTATATAACTAGTGCTTTGGAGACCTTCTTTAAGAAATTCTTCCTTATGCCTCTGTCTTTATGATATTCTCCTATATTTAAGTCTTTAATCCGTCAGAATAGATCTTTATGCATGGTGTCAATTTAATTTTCCCCCTATAATAATAGCTGTATAGTGAGTCTTAGTGTTTGATGTGAAAGTCCTTCTCCTTTTTTCTTCTTCAGGAATTCTTTGGCTATTCTTGGTCCTTTAAATATACTTTTAGGCTCAGCGTGTTACATTCCTTGAAAAAGTCTGTTGAGATTTTGATTGGAATTGCATTGAGATCATTCAGAGAGAATTGACATCTTTATAATATTATATTTACAATACTGATATTTTCTATCCATGAACTTCATGTTTCTCTCCATTTGTCTTTTAAAATGTGTTTCAATACCTTTTAAATTTTTCTCTAAAAGTGGTTGTACATCTTTTGTTAGATTTATGCCTACATATTTTATTTTTCTGCTGGTATTGTAAACAATATATTTTTGTATGTTATTTTCAGTTTATTGATGATGTATAGAAATTCAATTCTTTTTTTTACTTTTTAAATTGAGATAATTCACAGATCTAGAAATGTACAACTCAGTGATTTTTCAGTATATTCAAAAAATGATGTAACCATCATCACTATCTAACTCCATAACATTTTCATCACCCCAAAAGAATCCCTGTACCCATCAGCAGTGAATCCAATCCACAATTCCCCTTTCTCCTGGCAACATTATCATGGAGAAAACTGAGGCTTAAAGATTTCAGGGACCTGCTCGAGGTTACCCACCTAATAAGAGGCCGAGCCAGGGTTTTGTACTCACACCTTGAATAAAACCTTTCCTTCCAGCAGCAGTTTCAGAATACAGCTAGAGCCTATTGAATAAAAACAGGCAACTTTACGAATGTTCTAGGTTACATGGATTGAAAAAAAATGAAAATAATAAATGAAAAAATATATATATATAAAAAAGAAAAGTAAATAAATAAAAACAGGCAACTGAATGTTGGTGCAGGTTTTACTGAACACGAGTGTGTTTAGACCAGTTGGGGCCCTTCATGTGGACTGAGGGGCTCCTTCCTCGTGCCGCCCTGCCCTGGGAATCGTCCTCTATTCCAGAATGATGTCTCCCGGATATACACAAATCTCCCCGAGGCAGGATCCTTGTGTTTTCCCAGCACTTAGCACACCCTGGCACACCGTAGCTGCTCAATAAAAACTGCTACGTAAAGAAATTTTGTCTAGGTTCTTTAAAATGGCCCAAAGATTTTATTTTCTTCTCCTAAAGCATCTGCACAAAGCTACAGCCATTCTTCTTCTGACCTTGTCTGCCAAGCGCGGGATTACCCTCGTTTGTAATATGTCTCCTTTTGCTTCTCATTGAATTCAATAAAGGCTGCAGTGATTTGTTTGTTTCTGAGTCAGATATTGTTGAGCAACTCCCATGTGCCAGGCACCATGCTAGGTGTTGGGGGTGTGGCCCTGGAAGGGTGGCTGAGCACAGTTGTATAGACTGTACGCTGCACAATCCCAGGGCACACCATTCACAGTGTAGTCTGTGTGCTCCAAGCCTGGACACAGAGGAGCAGGTCAGACATAACACCCCCTCCCCAGCTGAGAAATGTTCGATTCCATCAAATCTAGTGCTTTGGTGCTTGGGAGACTTACTTAGATGGGGGATCAGGGTGTGGCTCTGTCGCTTCAGAATCATGACTCCTAAGCCACCTAACGTTGGCCTTTGAGGACCAGAGTGCCTCTCTGGGGATATCCCTCCCCCTCGGTTCCCTGCCCGGCACTAACTTTCAGCCACAGCCAAATTTTTCTAGATGGATTTCTAACCATTGAAATGGAGGTTTCTAATGGAAATCTGTGCAGCCCTTTACTTAGAGCGGCTGTGGTGGGCACCACTGTAATTATTCAATTGCCTAATTCCATTTATCTTTCATGATCCATTATGCACCACTGACAGGCTGCATCTTCCTTAGCAGATACATAACCTGGTCTAATGGACTCTGGGTGAAGCCAACTACATTGACTAAGGGATTTAGCTGATACCTAATTCCCCTAAACTATTATTTTATAAATGAGCAAGGCAGACAGACACATTTTCTGCTTTAAGATAAATATTTTATGAATTGCCCCTCTGATACATTACATTATTAGTACATTATCCTTCATCCCTCCCCGAGGTTTGAAGAGCCCGGGCACACACTCAAGAGTACATTTGGGTGATTTTATTGAACAGGCTGCTTTTAAAATATGTTTGTATCAGTGGAAAAAGGACATAATTTTTTCTCATGAAAAGGAAAAGTTCTTTAAATGTTGATTTGCTATTTCGGTGTGAAAGTTGTTATTCAGGGACTCTGGTTTGACAGAAGTGTCTGGGGTCTACTTTAAAAAAAAAATCAGTGAATGTCCCTTCTTGGGACGCCCCAGTGGGACCATGCAATCCTGGGAAGAGTCTTGCACAATTCTGGAGGGGAACATCTTCCTTATCTAGAGAATAAAGCATCCTAAGAAAGTCGATTTTGTTGTTGTTGTTGTTAAGTTCATGTTTTTAAAAAAGGTGCAGTTTATAACATGAAAGTCTATTTCTCACCAAATATGCTTATGTTTTCACTATACCCCAGATGGGCATTTTAACCTGGGGTGGGGGTCGGGGTGGGTTGGGGTGGGGTGGGTTGTGTCACTCAAAGAATTCGTGTCTATAAACGTTGAGTTTCCAATGTCATTCTGCCCAAATTGTGAAAAGAAACTGGCTTCGAGTTGTGATGTGCATTCCCTTGTACAGGATAAATATTACATACATTTTTTTTGTAAGCCAAAACATGTACATTAGTAAAACGATAAACAGCTCAAATCAGCCTCCTTATTATTTACTAACCTTTGTGTCACACAGCACGAGAGAAAGTAGGGGAGAAAGTAGGGGAGAAAGTAGGGGAGAAAGAGAAAGTAGCTGCACATAGAAACTGCAGAAGGACCGAAGCAACTGATTTTGGGGTCCCACCCAGCCCAGGATGAAATAAAAGACAAAGATTTGGAACTGAAAACAAGCATACTGGATTCTAGGCGCCTTTCTAGTGATACAGACCCCTCACATTTGTTCCAGATATTATGCCGACATATCTGCTTACAGAAATAAAATTAGCCATAACATTTCTCGGGGATTAATTAGAATCGAATTCATAGAGAACGCAGAATAATCCCCTTTGCTGAAATGCCACGCGGAGTTGAAACAGGAGTGACAGGGAAAGGGAGGAATGAATGTTATTAATGCATTTACACCTTCTTAGATTCTCCCTCGAGTGTGTTTTACCTTTGCCATAAAATGAAAACATTTAAATTTCTTTAAAATTACATTTGACTTAATTATACCCAGGCCCTGATACCGGGAGGACCCCATTTCGCCCGCTCTTCTGCCAGACGGAGCGAGCAGGCTCCTCATTTCATTAAGAGTTGTTTCTCTCCGGGATGTTCGCTATGTGCAGAATGTTAATGGCCGGCTGAGTACGGACAGGCTCTGCGGCTCCACTTGAAATATAGAAAAATGGCCCAGACATTAAAAAAGATAAAAGGGAAAAGGGCAGTAATGAATTTAGAGGAAAATGAACATTAATGGTACTAGCATTACTCATGTTCCACATAACAAATTATTGGAAATCTGTCAAGCACACCAAATTATCTACTCGTCGGCTGCCGCGGGGCCCTCTGCAGCCATCCAAAACCAGCAAAAGCAAGACAATTTAAGCTAATTTTACTATTTATAACAATAGAACAGGCCATTAAGATAAATTAATGTCATTATCAAGTTTCTATGAAAATGACAAATACCACTATTTCGAGCAGCTTAGAGGCTGTTGACTATAATGAAATCTGCTGCACAGGTACTAAAGAGAAACACTCCAAGTAATTATTTTCTAGTAGCCTGTTTGTTTCCTGACCATTCATTTGCTTTCACCACAATTAGTTCTGTACACAATATGGTGGTAACTAAACAGTCAACACTACGAGGCATTAGGACTAATTGAGCCATTAGGACACAGTTTCCAGCCTTTTCTCCCTAAATAGAGTTGGGAGTAAACAGACCAGGGCCAACAATGAGGGCTCCACGCTGGCATGGATTGTCTTAATTTAAAGGAGCTTCAAGCAGGATAATCAACCACATGGGGGGAAAGCAAGACACAAAACCCGACAGAATGGGCCGGGTGATCACAGACTGGACAGTGCTGGACTGTGTCCCCCCACCCCCGGGGCTGACATGCTGGAAAGACTCCTGCAGCAGCAGCAGCTTTGTGCTTGGGGTAGAGGCACCCGGAGGTGTGAGGAGCTCCTTAGTGGTCTGAACTTGGGCATTCTTCTTCCATCACTTGGGTCGATGATTTCTGAGTTGCTCAAAGCCACACCACGAAGGCCCCATCTCCCTAACAGGGCTGTGCCGTTGATTGCCTCTGGCTTACTGTTTGGGAACCAAATTACTCAGAGGCCATCCACTGCAGAGGCAGGCTTTCCCAGAATAAGACATCGACGGGAAAGAGTTGTCCCTGACAATCCAGTGCATGATTTATTAAGAAGAAATAGCCACACCATCACAGGCTCTGGAGCTCCTCATTGTGTAAAGTGAGTTGTAAACATTGTGTCCGGCAGCAGCCTGGCCGGGAGGGGCACTAGGCACTCCCAGGGACACGTTGCCTTCCGTTACAGGTTGTGTGAGCAGATGGCTCTGTGGACACCACTCACAAACTGCCCGTTGTCAACACCTGCCCTACTCCCCCCCCCCCCCCCCCCCCCCCACCCCCCCCCCACCCCCGCGTGCAGCTGAGACGAGGGCGCTGGTGTCTGGTCCTGCCTTAGGAAGCCCGTGATTCTCGGTAGATGTAAAACACAAACACGTGTGTTAGAGCTTCAGAGAACTCCGAGCATGGAAGGAGTTCGGGCAGCAGCAGAACTCCCAGGAAGTAGTGAGGCGAGCCCGTCACTGCGAACATTAAGGTACGTTAGTCCACGTTGCCGAGCCAGCACGGAGCCGCTTTGACCTGGTCTGGTTGGTTTCGGGGCTCGCGGTGCTGCCCAAGCTGATTACCGGCTGCGACAACCTCATTCCGCAAGAATCTCAGCGGCTTTTACAGGTCTTTACGGGAAGGAAATAGGCTAATGCACTGCTCCCCCTTGTGCCAGCCGCCCAGTCTCTCCATAATGGGCTCAAATTGCAGTTTTACTGTGAACTTAAACTCTCCTACAGGCACGCACTCGCCTCCTATGCGTCCAGTGAAAATTAAGACAGAGGAAGACATTCGGGCCTGCCTTCCTCCGCATAGCCGGGCTGAAAAGCAGGTGCAGCTGGTGAATGTGACCTCAATTGAGCTCATTCTGCCTGCAGGTGAGTGAGAGGGGCTATGTAGGCAAACCTCCTGACTTCAGAACTTACAGTGGTGTTGGACACAGGTCTGTCTCCCTGCGACACCCCAGCCCTCCCCCTCCCCTGCAGTCCCAATCTCGATGCCTCAGGAAACGCAAACCCGAGCTCTGGGTTCACCCAAGCGTTGGGGGCCACATCTCAGTTGTCTGCGGCCCATCGAGCTGCATCAAGTTCCTGCCTGAGCCGGGCCTCCCTATCTGAACTTGGCTGCTATATTCCTGTGACAGGTTCCCAGGTCCCCTGTGCTGCTTAGACTAGAGTGATTGTCCATCGAGGGCCTTGCCTTTGACAAACTGAAGTTCTGGCCAGGGACTCTTGGTAAGCTAACGTCCACCAGACCCTGCACACAGGCACCAGCTTGACACTACACCCAATTTTGCAACTGAGAAGACAGATCTGGACATGCTCACTTATTTGCCCAAGATCACAAAACTGGAGAGTGACAGGGACAAGGAAGTAACCAAGGCAGTCTGACTCCAGAAGTCATACTAGTAATGTCTCTCCTGTCTAGAGTCTCCAGCTAACTGGGTTCTGGTCCTGGCCTCAGCCAGGCTGACCTTCCCCATTAGCACCCAAGCCCCCTCCAACAACAAAGCACTGGGGGTATTGGCCAGACAAGGAAAGGGGACACTTGTCACCAAATCCATCTGCTGCGGAGATTTTTATTTTACTTGCTCTCACACTGGACGGTATGCTCCTTGGGGACAAGAACTGCATGTGCTTTCCTCCTTATTTTATCCCCAGCACCAGTGCCTGGCACAAAGACGGTAGTCAGTTACAGGTTTGTGCAATAAATGAATTGCCAAAGAGGTGAGAATGGCCAATTGGGCACACCCACGGAGTCATGGGCATTTCTCCCAGTAGTTTCAAACAATATTCCAGGAGTGGATTAATAAATAGTCTCCTCTCCATGCTCACGTGGCCAGTGGACTTTTCCAAATAGACCACGTGGCACTGACTGTCAGTGGTCCTTGCGTTCTCATAACCGTGAAGAAGGGGCACGCCCAGTTCCAGCCAGAGTCCCCGAGCAGGGTCCGGCTAGTGTGACGAGCCATTCACACTTTAGTTCTTCTAACTCTTAGCAAGAATTTTCTAAACACTTTTTTAAAATTGTCCAACTCTCAAAACCGGTTTCATAGAATGGACTCAGGTAGCATTTCTCCTCTCAGCTGAGAGTATAAGATGAGACGCGGTTCTCTGTCTCCTGCCGTCCCGGGACCCGTGGGTTGGGAGGGTGTCGCCAGCAGACACGTGGGTTTGTGTCTTCACATGGCAGTGCTGGTTTCCCCACTCTGCTGAGTCTGCTCTACTTGTCTAAATTTAGCAGCCTGCTCTCTCCAAAGCCTAGACTCCAGCCAAGCCGGGGGCGGTGGTGCCAGTGTGTTCAGGTCCTGGCAGTGCCCACGCCAGGCACCGGCAAGAGAAGAGCCGGCAGGCAGGACTCCAGACCGCCCGCTTGGGCCCTGCAGACCGGGTGTTTCCTGTCGCGGGCTGGGGGCGAGGTCTGGGCTCCATTCTGTGGCATCCCCTGGCTTCGGGCAAGTCCCAACTCTTCTAGGCCTGCGATTTCTCATGTGGATGATGAACACTTGGTAATCCCAAGTCTGCCTCTTAAAAAAAAAAAATCTGTGATTTCAGGACCATACGGATTCTGTGGTTGTGCTGGATTTTTTGTGCTGGATTCAGAATCTATTTATCAGACTATCACATCTGATTTGCTTGGTTTTCTAGCCAGCGTGGGCCAGGGGGGAAAGGTTCTTCCATGTACATGAAAGAATCCCTGGAATGCGATGGGTGACCCTCCTCGTGGGAAGTCATGCAAAGATGGGTCCCACCGTCCTCAGAGTGGCATCCTGAACCGCACACAGACTTATGAGGTGCGTGCTGGTGACCGAGAGCGTCTGGCGAGTGTGCCAGACACCTGTGAGCAGGGAGTTTGAACCAGGTGCAAACGGGCGATCTTGCCCTTCATCCCTGTCCCCCAAAGCCACGGCAGCAGCTCTGGGACACTTCTCCATTTTCAGCCTGGAAACATTGAGCCCCAGGCTAAGGCATTTCCATTTAACTGGATTTTCCCATTAGTTTGGGTCCAGCTAATAGACGATTTGTTAAATTATGATTTTATTGTCCAGACAATGGCTGTAATGGATTTGAACTTTTGTGATTTCTAAAGTTTACTGAGCCAGAGTAGCACAACCGTGTTGCAGCGTGACTCCCCCATTGCCGTGCACAAGGCAGGTACTGAACACACCCTGAGCAGCGATTGCATGGGGAAGGCCTGGGAACGTGTTTCCCAAGTGGAGCCGGGTTCCCACTTCGTCCTTTGTTTGCCTGACTGTGAAACAGGAAGATAAAGCTGATCCAGAGGGTGAGTGACAAGAAGGGAAGATTTCTCTTAGCTCCCTGCCATTGGCGGTCTTTTTAAATGTCTGTAACCAGGTACTAGCAAAATATTCCTTAAAGAAACAATGACCTTGGGGTGTTCCATTTCCCAGAAGGCATTTTCTTTTAAACAGTGTCATTGATTTTGCCTGGATCATATTCTGTCCCTTTCTGGCCACTCAGATAGAAGATAAAGGCGCCGGCTTGCCCTGGGATGAGAAGCCAAGAGGGAGAGCCCACGGCAGGGGGAGGTCCCTGTCTGCCCTCCAGGAGGGAGAGATGGTCTCATTTCAGGACAATAGGAGACACGAAGAATGTCAGGACACTGTGGAGGTGGGGAAGGATGTTAGGGTTCTCGGACTGTGGGGAGACGAATGATACACTGGAAAGCAAACATAAGCATTATTTCTCTTCTAATCAGGATCATGAAGCATTTTACAAATTAACCACTTTCCTCCGACACTTACCATATTGAGTGGCTCTAGGTAGAGCCATCAGGGCAGGCTCTGCCATCTGCATTTAGAAAATTGCCTATACATTTATTAAAGTGAAATTCACCCATTAATTAATGCTGTTCTCCCTGAAGACTCTCATTAGCACATTGAGCTAATTACTGAAAACACAGGCCCAAGGGTTGGTTCTTTTTTTTTTTTTTTCTGTCTCTGTTATGGTAAAATTCGCTCCAGCTTTGCCTTTGTAGCATTTAAAAGGAGAAACGGCAGTGTCAGAATAACCTTTGGATGCCGGAATTTAACAAAGTTTCAGACCACTTTTCATGCTGGTCATCTTTTCCTTCTCTGCGGGAGGCATATGCAGCTGCTATTTCAGCAAGAAATATTTCCAGTGTAAGAGAGGACTAAGCATCTAGACAGCACTGGAGTCTTCTGATAGCTCAGCCACTGGGCTCAGATAAGTTAGGAAATGAACTTGGGATGAATGAGACAGAAGGCTGGTGTCCATGTGGTGGGTTTTTGAATATATTTCTTTTCTCCTCTTATCCTCCCCACCATCCGTGTGGCTCCTACGTGGTCTTCACCTAGCAGAGAACAAGGGGACCCAACTGATAAATTCTAGGGTTTTCCATTGAAAGCCTCTTACACTGTCCTGGGAGTGAGGCCCAATGTCAGGGAGCAGTCATGGCCAGGAAACAGGGTGTGGCCTCGCAGATTCTGCTAACCTAGGCGGGTCCCTGGCGTTTCAAAGAAGCCTCTTACCCTCCTCTCTTCTACGTTAAAGAATAATTTAAAACAAGTTCTCAGTTGCAATTATGAATAGTTTAAAATACATGTTCTACCCAGTGGAGAAAGCGGAACAGAAAATTGAATTAACCTCATCACTGCAATTATATAAAATGATGTCTGCATTTAGCCGAGGACAGGAGGGAAAACAGGAAAAATAAAAGTAGTTGATTGATTCAAGTAGCAGTAGGGTGATTTTTATCTTCTATCCTTTCACAAGGGGAACTTCGAAGTTTCCACTCCCGAGTGCATCATGTCCCTGGCATGCCGTCCCCGCTCCATGGCCCCCACCCACCAATCCTCGAGGAGAGGCCGAGCGTGGTCGACTGAACAATAACCCCCCAAGTTGTCCACCGCCTAATGCTGGGACTTGGAGTGTCACCTCGTGTAGCAAAAAGGACTTTGCAGATGTGACTAAGTAAGGATCTTGAGACGGGGAGATTCTCCTGAATTATCGGAGGAAGAAGAGGGAGCTCAGGCAAAAGAGATGGGAGAGAGTGCGGGAAGCAAGAGGCTGGTGGGGTGTGGGGAAGGGGCCAGGACTTCTGCTGCCCTAAAGAACAAGCACCCCATGCTGTGTCTCCGTCTCAGTCGCAAGCAATAAACCCAGAGCAGAAATAGAGTGTGGGCTTGAGGGGACCCAGAGCGCTCAGGGCAAACAGGGGGCTGGGCCTATGCACAGAGAAGATTTTGAAGGTTTGGAATCATTAAAACAGATCTTCATGCTGATCCAAAAATACGCAGCTTTGTGGTTTTGGCCAGTGCTGGGGTGTCTTGTCACCCTGTCACAGCTACTCACAGGATGCAAAAAGAAGTCCTTATTTTTGGTGGAGAAACTACAATTTGAAGTGTCAACTCCCACTTCCTGGGAAGTACCAGAATAAAAGTGTCACACTATGTTAAAAAACATTTTAAGAATGCTCTATTTATGAGGAGTTTTGCAATCAAAGTTTAGAATATGAATTTGATTAAAACCAGATTTCCTATTGTGGCTCGGAGTTTTCATTCTGCAAGGATATTGAAGATACGGCCCCCAAATCTGTGCACATGCTGGGGGGCTTGTTCTGTCCTACAATCTTCTTCCTGGCCTATATTGCTCTGGGCAGAGCTTTCCAATCGGTGTCTGCAAATGGGGCACCCAAGGGGGGACTGAGAAATTGCTCCCTTCCACACTTGAGGCAGCAGGTGGGACTTGGGCCAGCCATTGCTCCCTGGGCCAGTTGGTCTGGCTGTGAGTAGCATCAACCAGGTACCCTATATGCCTCACAAATATCATCATTTTCTATGTGTAACATGGCATGGGAATGTTTGGGAGGCCCTGCTAGAAAGGTTGCAAATGCTACAGTAATAGATGCCAGCCTTCCGACTGCCTTTGCAGCTGGGGTAGTACTATGACACAGCCCTGGCCAACGAGCCTTAGGTTGAAGGCACTGACTCTGGCCCTTTCTTCCTCCTCTTCGAGCATGGATACAGAGCAGGGATCAGCAGACTGTGGCCTGTAGGGCAAGTTCCACCTGCCGCCCCTGTTTTTGAAATGAAGTTTTTCTGGAACGCACACTTGTGCCCATTTGTATACACATGTCTGTGGCTGGTTCTGTGCTGTGGTGATAGAGTTGAGTGGCTGTGTTAGAGTAGGAGGCAGGGCTGGGACCAGACGCAGGGGCTCGCAGACTGGGTGCAGGCGTTAAAGTAAACAACCCTCAGGCAGAAGCTAACTAGAGGGGCTGATAACTGCAGGCAAGAACCAGCTTCAACCAGCTTGTCAGGTGTCTTTGTCACCTTACGTGAACTTTGGCTAATTACAATATCATTTACATTGAGGTTTTAAAATTTTTCCACCCTTGAAACCACCATGACAGTTCAAGACAACCACATAAATTATGAAAATGGGAGGGAACCTGATTCTAGGAATTAGTTACTACCCAAATTCTAGTAAAAGCCAACCCCTTAGCCTTGAATATTCCTCCCTCAATTGGTGAGACTTTAAAAGACCAAAAAACACTTCCTCCCAGTGCAGCTGCTCCTTTCATCTGCCTGTGCTCTCTCTCTCTCTTAAGAGTGTACTTTTGTTTTCAAAAAAAAAAAAGATGCTTGCTTGGCTCACATGGTGCACCTTGAAATTCTTTTCTCCCAACGATCACCAAGAACCTAGAAAAACCTCCACTTGGAGGCTGCTAATGGCTGTGACAAGACCTGCGGCCCACAGGCCACTCTCTGGAACCTTCAGGTAGTTTGTGGACCCCCGAGGCAGAAGATGCAGAAGGCAACTCGTGGCCTTGAGGACAAAAGCTGCACACCAAGGACAGCAGAGCAGGGTGAGAAAGGAGCCTGGGTCCTTTGCAAAACCATTGTGCTCACCTGTCCTGCCCAAGTCGAGGCTACCTGGAGCATGAAGAACTTTTTATTTTTGAGACAGAGTCTCACTTTGTTGCTCAGGCTAGAGTGAGTGCCGTGGCATCAGCCTAGCTCACAGCAACCTCAATCTCCTGGGCTCAAGCGATCCTACTGCCTCAGCCTCCCAAGTGGCTGGGACTACAGGCATGCGCCACCATGCCCGGCTAATTTTTTTTTTTTTTTTTGTATATACATTTTTAGTTGGTCAATTAATTTCTTTCTATATTTAGTAGAGACAGGGTCTCGCTCAGACTGGTTTCGAACTCCTGACCTTGAGAAATCCGCCCGCCTCGGCCTCCCAGAGTGCTAGGATTACAGGCGTGAGCCACCGCGCCCAGCCTGAAGAACTTTTTTGATGGTGAGGTCACTATAGTCAAGTTTTCTGCAATTCTGTCATCTACAGAAAGTTACTGTAATGATTGGGGTGGTTAGTTGCAAATAACAGTAGTGTTTAAACAGAAAAGGCACTTATCAAAGCATGCTAGGTAACTCAAGGATCTCTGGCAGGGCTAGAAACCCAAGCTCTGGGGCTACACAACTAGGAACAATGCCCAACGACACCATGGGGGCTATTTCAGAAAAAACACCACTGCCACTTGTTCAATGACGATTTTCATGACCAGATACCAACCCTTCACCACCATCATCTCCCAAAGAAATAGCTGCCTCTGCTGGCATGTGGCACAGATAGTGTGGCTTAAACAACAGAAATTTATTTCTCACAGTTCTGGAAGTTGGATGTCTAAGATCCAGGTGCTGGCAAATTTGGTAGGTGTCTCAGTCTCTTAGTGTTGCTATAACAAAATATCACAGACTGGGTAATGTTAAACAATGGAAACTTACTTCTCACAGTTCTGGAGGCTGAGAAGTTCAAGATCAAGGCACCAAAAGGGCTGGGGTTTGGCGAGGGTCTGGTCTCTCTACTTCTGAGATGGTGCCTTGTTGCTGCATCCTCCAGAAATAGTCTAAATATTTGGGCTTACGTTATTAATTTTTACATTATGCCTCTTCTATTTTAAGAAAATTTAAAAGTGTACTAAATTTAACAACCATGTTATCAATAATTACTTAACAGGTTTTATTGTTTATCACTGTTTCTTGCCTTCTTTTCTGAATTATTTACTTGGATGAATTTTTAACTACTTCCTTGAGTTTTAAGTGTTATGTTTTTAGCAGAGGAGAGATGTGGGTAGGATACTGACTGTGCCTTCCTCCCACATGATGGCTAAGTTGCGTAGACATGGAATACCCCTCACAATTCTTTCCTCTTGGGGCCCTGGGAACATTGCTTCACAATCTTCTAGCATTTGATGTGTAGGTAAAAAGCGCGATTCTCTTTTCTATGAAGATAATTGTTTGGGGTTTTTTTTCTGTCTTGAAGCTTATAATTTTTCTCTTTGACCTTGGAATTCAGAATTTCATGTCTAGGTGGTTTTAAAAAAATTCCTACTTGGCATTCAATGGTCCCTTTCTCTCCACTCAGAAAATAATTTATTATATATTTTCATTGTCTTTTTTCCCTCCTAGTCATTCTCTTCTCTCCTCATAAAATTCCTGTTATACAAGTGTTGGTTACTCTGGATTCATGTTTTACCACTTTTCATGATTTCCATTGCTCCTTCCTCTAATTCACTGATTCTGTTTCAGCTGAATTACACGTCAGAGTGGTCACTTAAAGCATTTTATTGTTGTTGTTTTTAAGAGGGGAGTTGGCTCATGTTGGTCTTTGCATCCCTTTTAAAATTAATGTATAATAATCATATAATAAAATGCACAAATTTTAAGTGTGCAATTTAATTGTAATGAAAGTATACATGTAACCCATATAGCCACCCCATCGAGATGTAAAACATTTCCATCCCCCAGAAAGTTGCTCTCACCTCTTTCTGGTCAATTCATGACCTTTCCCCAGAAATCACTAAAGATTCCTATCAGCACAGATTAATTTTGCCTGTTTTAGAGTTTGATGTGAATGAAACCATGTAGCACGTACTCTTTTGCATCTAGTATCTTTAGCTCAACATAATACACTTGAGATTCATCCATGCTGTAGCATATATCAGTAATTTTTTTCTTTTTATCACTCAGTAGTATTTCATTATAGGGACATACCACCATTTGCTTCCATCTGAATTTTTCGAATTTCTAAAATATATTTCTTTCTTATCTAATTGCCCTTTTCAAAAAGTCTGTTCTTGCTTTATTGAAGGAATATCTGCTTGAATATTTCTGAGAATGGTAATTATACTTTTTGTTTCTTGTTGCCTGAATTAACTCTGTTATACATGAGGGCGGGCATTTATTTTGATTGCTCGGAATTCTTTCCTTCCTTCAAGGTGCTGTTTCTCCACATACATTCAATGATTTTTTCGTTGTTGTCGTTGTTATTGTCTGTTTACATATCACATATCATGATATACAAATATCAATAGCTCTCTCAGCAATTGTATCTGATTCCCCCAATGGGCACCCTCCCCCTACAACTGTGTCACGTGTGTGGCCGCAGGTGGCAGACAGCAGGTTTTGCCCTGGTATTTATTTTTAATACCCTTGGAAAGTTCCTCTTTTTAAGCCTGAAACCCCTCCACCCATTATCAAAATATTAATTTTCCCTCTATTTATTTTAGTTATTTTTTATTTTTTTATTTCCGCATATTATGGGGATACTAATGTTTAGGTTACATATATTGCCCTTGCCCCACCTGAGTCTGAGCTTCAAGCGTGTCCATCCCCCCACACCTAATAGGTGTGAATATACCCATTCCCTCCTTCCCCCTCCCATCTGCCTGACACCGGATGAAAGGTACTATTATATGTGCACATAAGTGTTGATCACTTAATACCAATTTGATGGTGAGTACACGAGATGCTTGTTTTTCCATTCTTGTGATACTTCGCTTAGTAGAATGGGCTCCAGCTCTATCCCCTCTATTTTGAAGAAAAGATAAACCTGACAAATAGTGATCAACAATGTAGTATATCAAGGCTGGTGTGTGCCTCTCTCAGACCGACAGATTGTATACATGGTGATTGCCTAGTTCCCACTCAAAACTGTTGCCTAATGCTACTGCAGGGTGGGGTGGGCTGCAGGAGCCCCCGAGAGAGCAGCTCAGGTGACAACATGCTGTCAGGTGCTCCCAAAGGACAGAGGAAAGATTTTGTGCTCTTGGTCAACATGGTTGAGCTGCAGGGAATTTTGAGAGGGATGAATTAGACTTTCTGCCCAAAGGGTCTGGGGTGCTTCAGCAGTTAATTTTAAAAGAATATAGAAGAGGTGTGACCGTATTTGTATACTGTGTTTGTAGTTTGTAGAGTAAATCTTACAATCTACATTTAAATTTTTAAACAACCATTAAATGGACTATTATAAACCTACTAATATAAAGTTAGAAGAATACTTAAAGACTTAAACTATTTATTATGTAATGTTAATTTTAAAAAGCAGAATTCAAAACTGCACATATGTATGATCCATTTTTATTTATCTATCAAAAATCAGACTGTATGAGGAAGTGGAAATACATGCAAACAAGAGGCTAATTAGAACTTACCCCTCAGTTGTAGGGTTTGAGTGGGTTCATGTTCTTCTACTCAGTATGCTCCAGGTGGTGACACTGGCCTTCTTTTCATGCATGACTGTGACTTTGTTCCCGAGGCAGCCCCCAAATACCTGACATTACCTGCAAGGTTGAGGGTAGGGGTGGAGGTGGGAGGAGACATCCTATCCTCCCTCTTTCCTTTCTGAAGTTCCTGCTTTGGCTTGTAAAATAGGATCTTCTGCTTACATTTGTACCTCTCAGGGAAATATTATCAAGAGAGCTTCAACACGCTTCACTCCTTTTTGACTCCCTATCCTATTCCATTTTCTGTTACTTATAAAGGAATTTATTTCTTGCAGTTATGGAGGCTGCAGAGTCCAGGGTCGAGGGGCTGCATTTGGTGAGGCCTTCTTGCTGGTGGGACCCTCTGCAGAGTCCCAAGGTGGTGCAGGACATGACATGGCAGGGGCTGAGTGTGCTGGCTCAGGTCTCTCTTCCTCTTCTTATAAAGCCACCAGTCCCACTCCCCCGATAGCCCATTCATCCATGGATGAACTAATCCATGAGAGCAGAGCCCTCAAGACCCAGTCACCTCTTAAAGGCCCCACCTCTCCATACTTCCACATTGGAGAATAAATTTCAACGTGAGTTTTGGAGGAGACAGGCATTCAAACCGTCGCACTGCCCCACAAGGGAGAAATAGTAATCTCAGTGGTGAGACTCCCCCGTCGCTGGCCCACAACCGCAGGGGTAAGGTCACTGTGCTGCAAAGGTGACATCAGGCCCCAGACGGCCGCTCTCGCTCCTGGGATCTGTTTGTCCCTGGGGGAGCATCCTCTGTCCTGGTTTCCTGCCTCACGAGTCACGCCCGGGCTTGGACGACCTCCTTTCCCAGCTTCTCGGCCTGCTGGTAAGCGGGGCATTCACTCTGAGACCCGGGAGAGGGAGGAGGACGCCTCCACCGCGTCCAGGCGCAGACCAGTTATCAAAGCAGCTCTGTCGCTACGAAGTTGCTCCCCTGATCCTCTCTGGCCCCAGGAGCTGTTCTCGGTTGGAGGACACTTGGAAGCCACAGGAGTGACTGGCATTCTGAAAGCGCAGTGCCCTCGTTTATAAAAACATCTAGGAGGTCCTTTTAAACTAATGTAACATTTTCATCTTTGCAATTTGGCTGGTGGTATAGGCTAGAAAAAATTGCCTGGCATGATTCAAACCCATCCTGCTAACAGGCAGGGGCGTGGGAAAGGGAGAGAGGAGGATGAGCTGGCAGTTCACTGTCCCTTTGGCCTGAGGATACGCAGTGTTCAGTCTGCATCCCCTCTGCCCTCAGACCCCGCCCCACCCCACCCCTGCTCTGCTCCGTGTCACAGTGGGCCTCAGGGCAGCTGCTGCCAGCAGGTTTGATCTGGGAGGTGCTGGTAGAAGACTAGAGGGGTAAAGGGAAGGCCAGGATGTTCCCTCCCTCACTCTACATCTCCTCCCGGTCTAGGGTCCTCCAGGAAGGCCACCAGTGCTCCCGCTTCTGCAGGGCCACACACTGCACATCCCCTTCGTCCCTGCAGCCTAGAGGTGGGGGCTTCCCGGCTAGTGCTAATCTCTCAGTCCCCTGTTGGCCTCTCAGCTCTTCCTGCACCTGTGAAACCAATTCCTGTATTTATTTTCCTCTATTTTAAATACTTGGGGACGTGACTACTTTCCTGGTTGAACCTTGACTGATAGTATCTGCTAGGATCTGAATGTGTCCCCTCAAAACGTATGTGTTGGAAACCTACTCCCCACTGCAACAGTGTTGGGAGGTATTGGGGTCATGAGGCCTCTGCCCTCCCCGTGGACTGGTGCCCGAGGAAAGGGCTTGGCGGAGGGAGTGTGGTCCTTTTGCCTCTGTCTCCTGCTGCGTGAGGACTCGGCAGGAAGACCCGTACCAGATGTCAGTGCCTTGATCTTGAACTTCCCAGCCTCCAGAACTGTGAGAAATAAGTTTATGTTCTTTATGAATTACCCAGTCTTTGGTATTCTGTTATAGCAATGCAACACAGACTAAGACAGTATCAGTTTGACTGTCGCCTTGAAGCCTGAGCGGGGAGGTATTCCCACTGCTGGGGTGAGGGATGACCAGGGTTCTTAGTGTCAGACCTAGGAAGTGGCAGATGAGGAGGCTATGTGTGTGTGTGTGTGTGTGTGTGTGTGTGTGTGTGTGTGTGAGAGAGAGAGAGAGAGAGAGAGAGAGGGACAGACAGGCAGACAGACAGAGAGAGGGAGAGAGAGACAGACAGATAGGCAGACAGAGAGAGGGAGAGACAGACAGACAGACAGGCAGACAGGGAGGGAGGGAGGGAGAGAGAGACCCAGAAAAACACCAGTGAGAGAGCCATAGTGCTGGTGGGATCGTCCTATGTGACCATGGCCCCCCTTCTTCCCTGTCACTGCTCTATCTCTCCCCTAACCTCGATATTAATGTCATGTTCTATTTCTCCCACGCCTTGCTTAAAGCTAGCTGTTAATTAATTCCTCTGAAAATGTTGCCTGATGACTACTTAAGAATTAACCAGTTTCAAGGGTATTTTTATAGAGGAAATAAAATGTTTATTTCTTTTCTGATTACAAAAGTAATATAGGCTCCTATAGGTATTTTGAAAATATATATATATATATAAAAGAAACTAAAATCCAATGATAATTCCAACCACCTCGAGATAACCTCTATTAAGGTTATGGTGCATCCCTGTGAAGTCTTTTTACTAATGCATGTGTGCCCAGGCTTGCGTGCATTGGGGTAGGGATACACTCGCAGCTGAGATACTATCTTGCATATGGGTCTGTACCCTTGCTTTTATCGCTTAAGAGTCAAAGGCTCTTTGAAGAAGGCAAGTCCCTACCGTCCACCCCAAAACATGAAACTAATTCAGTTTAACAAGCCTTGACCGAATGCTCCCCAGCGTCTCCTTACTAAGAGCTGGTATACACTGGTGCAAAGAAAGCATGGATTTGAAGATAAGCTGCCAAGCGCCACATGCAGACTTTAAAAGATAAGCTGGGTCCTCTGTGTGCAAAGCAAGTGACAAGCTACAAAAACATGACATTTGGGGGGAAGTGGTCAGCAGCAGAACAGGACTGTGGGGTGCCCGCCCGTCCACTGTGACCGTCCCTTGCAGAGCAATAAAACCTGCTCTCCCAGAAGACAGGCAAGTAGTGGCAGGTGGTGGAAGCCTCCCCTGCAGCCCTCTCCCTCACAGGATGAATTCTCTACCTGGAGGAGATGCGTCCTCAGTGACGTCTTTTGCAATGAGCACACCCCTTGCACGGCTCTACCTGGTACCCGGCCCACCTCACAGATGACAAGCAGAGCATCGTGTAGAGTGTGCACATGGGTAGAATTCAGGACTCCCTTGACGTTCTGGGGCTTCTGAATCCAGGATTACTTCATCTCAGCTTTATTTGGTTCTTTATTGCAAAAATCAAGCATTTTGGATGTGGATGTGGCGCACAGTAACATGCAGCAGGCAGAGGAGACGTGGATAAAGAAAGACTCCACCTCCTTAGCAAACACACAGGCGTCTCCTCTCCCCCATGGAGCTTCCCTTGCCTGTGAAATGTTGCAGAGAGGCTGGGGCCACGGCCCAGGAGATGTCATGTGAATGAAAAGCAGGATAAATGCGCAAAGCGATTTGCATAGAAGGAGCCTGACCCAGCTGATGTCGGGAGAGGGAGTCCCGGGGGAGGCGCCCCACATAA
This sequence comes from Mirza zaza, assembly GCA_008750895.1. Classification (NCBI taxonomy): domain Eukaryota; kingdom Metazoa; phylum Chordata; class Mammalia; order Primates; family Cheirogaleidae; genus Mirza; species Mirza zaza. Next base: position 45,459 of record VSMD01006242.1, read on the forward strand.
TGGGCCTGCCTTTGTCGGCCCTGTATCTGCAAGAAGAGCCTGAGCCTAGAAAAAACGAGTTCGCAGTTCCTTTCTCACCCAACCAAGGCTTGCAAGGCTCCGTGCTGGCGTCTCCAATCCAAGCCGGCGTTCCACAACT
>VSMD01006244.1:0-21387 GCA_008750895.1 Mirza zaza
GTTAACATAGTTTTTGTTTCTCTGAGATAAATTCCCAAGAGTACGATTATTGGGTCTTATGGTAGTTACATGTTTAGTTTTATAACGAACCATCAAACTGTTTTACAGAGTGGCCGCACCGTTTTACATTTCCCCCAGAAATGTATGAGTGTCTCAGTTTCTCTGCACCCCTGCTGTCCTTTGGTATCCTCACAACTTTTTATTTTAGCCATTCTGATAGGTGTGTGATGGTCCCTGTAGCTCTTTGTGGTTTTAATTCACATTCCCTGAGAGCCGATGGTGTCGAGCACCTTTTCATGTGTTTATTCGCCATGTATACAGTTTTCAGCGAAATATCTGTTTGTGTCTTTTGCCCATTTTCTAACTGGAATTTTTAAACTGGTGAGTTTTGAGAGTTCTTTGTATATTCTAGATACCAGTCCTTTGTCTGACATGTTGTTTATCAGTTTTTCTCCCAGGCTGTAGCCTGTCTCTTCATTCTCTTAAAAAGAACAGAGCAAACGATTTTAATTTTGATGAGATCCAAATTATAAATTTTTCCTTTTATGTATTATATTTTTAGTGTCCAGTCTAAGAACTCTGCCTAGCCCTAGAGCCTAAAGATTTTCTCCTATTTTTCCTAAAAGTTTTATAGTTTTTTGTTGTAAGTTTGTTTTAAGGGTCTTGCTCTGTTGCCCAGGCTAGAGTGCAGTAGCCTCATCATAGCTCCCTACAACCTCAAACTCCTGGGCTCAAGCAATCCTCCTGCCTCAGCCTCCCAAGTAACTGTGACTACAGGCACATGTCTCCACCCCTGGCTAATTTTTCTATTTTTTGTAGAGACCAGGGCTCAAGCTGGTCTTGAAATCATGGCCTCAAGCGTTCCTCCTGCTTCAGCCTCCCAAAGTGCTAGGATTACAGGCACGAGCCACTGTCCGCCACCTGATTTTCTTTTTTAGGAACTCCAGTGTTATGTTGTTGAATTTTCTCTGCCTATCTTCTATATCTTTTTTAAAAAATCCTTTTTCTTCTTTCTGTCTGTTTGATTTTTTACTTTCTCCTTTCTAATCTCAATTTCCCTTGCTATGCTTTCTGTGATGTCTATTTGCTCTTGTGTAACTTCTAGCTTAGTCTTAATCTTTATTTTATTTAATTTTTTTAAGAGACAAGGTCTTACTCTGTAGTCTAGGCTGGTGTGGAGTGGCATGATCACTGTAGCCTGAAAATCCTGGGCTCAAGCAAGCCTCCTGCCTGACTTGCAAGAGACAGGATCTCACTGTGTTGCCCAGGCTGGTATTGGATTCCCAGCCTCCAGCAATCATCCCACCTCAGCCTCTCAAAGTGCTGGGATTATAGGCATGAGCCACTGCACCCAGCTAGTCTTAATTTACAAAATATAATTTTCTAATTTTTTCTGAGCTCTCAGATTTTATTTGACACATGTCTATTGTTTAGCAATCTAATTTCTAAGATTTTAAAAAATTTATTTATGCTATGTTTCTGTAGCTTCTATAGTTTTTAAAATTTGAGCTCATTTTATATTAAGACCCATTTTTCATTTGCTTTCTGGACATATATTTCCAGCCTTTTCTGTGCCTTCTGATATACTGATACAATATTCAGTTCATTTTCCTTTTTTCTTTAAAATATCTTTGAATGGGGCTTGATTATGTTTCTTTTTTTCAAGTTTATATGAGATGGGTTTTCCTGTAGTTTTAGGATAACATTGTCATGCAGAGCATGGGAGATAGACCAGGGTAGCTTTCTGGCTGGAAGCCTCCCTATTCTTTTGTTATGTCAATATTTTCTTAAAAATGGCCATTCTCTTATCCATACCCACAGCTATTAGCATTTCTTCCTTTGTACCTGCTCTCTCTTTACACCCAATGCTCTGATCTGATCAATCTAGATACTACTACCAGAAGTATTTTTTTTTTTTTTTAATTTAGGATAGGTCCTTTTCCTCCCAGAGGAGTTTTTGCTGACTGTTTCTGAGGTCCCCGAAGACCTAGGTCATCCCAGCTTCCTCTCAGAGTGGGGCCCTCTCACAGTAGGGGGAGTTTTTGTTGGCAAGCTCTGTGTTATAAGCAGTGGCTCTAAGGCTGATTCTAGAACTCTCAGTTAACACCGGCTCGCAAGACTTGATTTATGTAGCTTTTCCCAAATCTGCAGTTAGTGACATTAACTATGTTGGGAGTATTCACACCACAAAAATCAGCAAGCACTGCAAGTCAAGTTTGGTTATGTTTGCTTGTTTCAGAGGACTGATTCAACAGCACCTCACTGGCTCCTGGCACCATGAGAATTCCTTTTCTTCTGCCCTTGGAGTCTTCACTCAGCTGCGAGCCCCACCGGGTTACAGGCAGGTTTTGTTGATAGTTGTGGTTTGGTCCTACTCACAATTATTCTGGTGTTCCTGGGGAAACGTTACCACCTAATTGTATTAAAAATGATTGTGTAAGAGTTGTTTTCATGTTGTCATCCTACTACAATGGATATTTGGAAAGATTTATAATGGTCTTGCCCAGACTGATAGCCTGCAGAAATATTTCCTCATGTTATTGATAACAACAATGTTTTCATCTTTATAAAACAGTAACAACATTTTCATGCTTTTTATAGTAGCACTTTATGGTTTACATAGTTTTCACTTCATCCCCTTATGAGATAGAGTAGATGTAATTTCATTTTGTGGATGAGGAAACTGCAGACTATAAAAGTCAAATGATTTGTCCCATTATAGCTAATAAGTGGCAGAGCTGGAGTTCAAACTCAAGTTTTCTAACACAAGTCCAGTATCTATTAAACTATAAATACACTTGCGAAAAATGCTCTATTCGAACTAATACATTATCAAAATCTGGGGCAATGTTCAGATTTTGGGCCTCTTATGGACTAAATATCCAAATATTTAATGGAATTGCTTAGTCACCATTGCCCGGAAACAACTACCCTTGCCAGCATCTGCATTTCTGTAAATTGTACCTACTCTTCTCGGCACTCACGCTGGAAGCCAGGAAGAAGGGCAAAGAGGTGTTCCTTCTGTATTCTAGTTCAGAAATGCCAGAAAGCTGCCTTCCCTTTCCTCATGCCCTCCATACAAATTCCTCCTGGTGCACTGATCCCTGAAATTCCATAATTTATTGCTTTGGCTGAAAGCCAGGGGAAGGGAAGCCATGTAAGTTTCTTCTTTTCTAGTGATGACTCTGTGCCAGGCACTCTCTTGCTTATACTCTACATCAATCTTATGCTCTATGCCTTTTTACAAGTGAGGTAACAGAAGCTCAGAGAAGTTTAATAATTCTTTCCAGGTCACAAGGCAGGTAGATAGAAGATATTCTAACTGAACCCAAGTTGAGCTGATTCCAAAATCTGATTTATCTGCTACTCTAGGCTAATATTGATGTGGGTCTAGCACTGTGTTATGTGTCTTACTGGACACTTACTCGCAGAGTCAATCGGGGTAGCACCTGATGAAGTTTCCCAGCCCGTATCCCCTCACGTCTCACCATTGCAGGGCACTGGGCGGGACTCCCGACTGTCTGACGTCTCTCTTTGGCCTCGGAGCCTGCTCTCCCCAAGAACGCCAGCATGGCAGACCAAAGCACGGGAGAATTAACTCCCTCTCCCCACGCCAGCAACCCTCAACAGTGAGTGATGGGAATGGTGTATAAAAGCCTCAGCACCCTCGTCCCGTGGGTGGGACAACCCTACACCGACTCCCAGGATCCTGCTTTGGGGATAAGCTCCAGCTGTCCACCTGGTGATGCTCTTGATTATACATCCTTTATTGGCTGCCGTTCTTCTACCGTCTCAGTTCCCAACTTATTTATAGATACTTCCTGGCATCCTTTCCAAAATAAATTACTTGCATTGGAATCTTGGTCTCAGGGTTCTCAAAGGTCTGCTTCTTTAAAACCCAAACTAAGGGCTGGGCGTGGTGGCTCACGCCTGTAATCCTAGCACTCTGGGAGGCCGAGGTGGGCAGATTGCTCGAGGTCAGGAGTTTGAAACCAGCCTGAGCAAGAGCGAGACCCCATCTCTGCTATAAATAGAAAGAAATTAATTGGCCAGCTAATATATATAGAAAAAATTAGCCGGGCATGGTGGTGCATGCCTGTAGTCCCAGGTACTCGGGAGGCTGAGGCAGCAGGATTGCTTGAGCCCAGGAGATTGAGGTTGCTGTGAGCTAGGCTGATGCCATGGCACTCACTCTAGCCTGGGCAACAAAATGAGACTCTGTCTCAAAAAAAAAAAAAAAAAAAAAACCCAAACTAAGATAATCAACAACATCTTGAATAGAAGATTTTCAGGAGAATGAACGGCAGACTTCGAGATCCTCAGAACAGAAAAGAGAACCTCGCCATTCCTCGTTTGTTCCCAGATCTTTACAAAGGTCTGTGTTTTCCGTATCCCGTCAGCCACATCTAGGGAGATGGAGTCATACATCCGTCCATGAACAGGTATCAGCCAGTTCGAGGGAATAGGAATAACACAGTGAACAAAGTGGATGAAATGTCCTGCCCTCACAGGGGTTATATTCTAGTGGTTGCCAGGAGACTTTTTAAAAGAACCTAATGGATATGCTAGAATTGAATAACACATATCTGAAATAATAATAAAAAATCATTAGATAAGCTTAATTATAGAAGAAAGGACCAGTGAATCTGAAGACAGATGAAAAGAAATTATTCGAGCTGAAGCAAATAGAGTAAAAGATTTTTTAAAAAAATAAACAGATCCTCAAAGATTGTGAGACAACATCTGGCATGTAATTAGAATCCCAGAAGAATAGGAGAGAGAGAATGGGGCATTTATTTGAAGAAAATGTTAGCCAAATTTCAAAATTTGAGATAAAGCCATTCAACTTGTAGACCCTGAAGCTCAGCAAATCCCAAGAAGGACAAATTCAAAGAAAACTGTCATTAGGCAAATCACTGACTAACCGCTAAGAACCAGAGATAAAGAAGCCAAAGGGAAAAAGACAAATTACATGTAGGAGAACAATGATCAGAAACAATGGTGGCAGAAGACAATAGAAAAACATGTTGAAAGTGCTTATGGAGGAAAAACCCTGTCAAACCTAGAATTTTATAACTAGTAAAAGTATCCTGAGTGACCCAAAATAAAGCTAAGTGAATTATCTGGATTGTTTGATGGATGGAAACACTGGTTTGGATAATTTAGGCTCTGAAATGTGTCAGGTGAGCAGTAGAGTGTGAATTGAGCCAGTCTGCCCCAGTTCGATTCCTGACTCCAGTGCTAACTAGCTGAGTGAACTGGGGCAAGTTCCTCAGTTTCTCTCTGCCTCACTTTCTCATTTGTAACATGAGCATGATGATAATATCTCCCTCGAATGGTTATTGTAAGAATTAAGTGAATTATTTAATTTCTAACCATCTAGGGGACTTTTTAGATATCTTTTTGGTTTTGACTTCTAGTTTAGTTCTATTATGGTCCAAGAACATATTTTGTATAACTTCAATTATTTTAAATTATAAAGATTTATTTAATACCCCAGGATATAGTCTATCTTGGTGAATGTTTCATATGCAGTTAAAAAGAATGTGTATTTTTTGGGGGGGAGGGAGTGAATTGTTTTGTAAATCTCAACTAGATCCAGTTGATTGATGGTGCTATTCAATTCTTCTACATTCTTGCTGATTTTCTTTTTTTTTTTTTTTTTTTTTGAGACAGAGTCTCACTTTTATTGCCCAGGCTAGAGTGAGTGCCGTGGCGTCAGCCTAGCTCACAGCAACCTCAAACTCCTGGGCTCAAGCAATCCTGCTGCCTCAGCCTCCCAAGTAGCTGGGACTACAGGCATGTGCCACCATGCCCGGCTAATTTTTTTCTATATATATTAGTTGGCCAATTAATTTCTTTCTATTTATAGCAGAGATGGGGTCTCGCTCTTGCTCAGGCTGGTCTCGAACTCCTGAGCTCAAAGGATCCGCCCACCTTGGCCTCCCAGAGAGCTAGGATTACAGGCGTGAGCCACCGCACCCGGCCTTTTCTTGCTGATTTTCTGTCTATTAGTTCTATGATTGAGAGAGGTGAGTTAAAGTCTCCAACTACGACTGTGGATTTGTTCAAGTCTCCTTTAAGTTCTGTCAGTTTTTGCTTCATGTATTTTGAAGCTCTGTTGTTACATGCATATGCTTTTTTTTTGAGACAGAGTCTCACTCTGTTGCCCGGGCTAGAGGGCTGTGGCATCAGCCTAGCTCACAGCAACCTCAAACTCCTGGGTTCAAGCAATCCTCCTGCCTTAGCCTCCCAAGTAGCTAGGACTGCAGTCATGGGCCACCATGCCCAGCTAATTTTTTCTGTATATTTTTAGTTGGCCAATTAATTTCTTTCTATTTGTAGTAGAGATGAGGTCTCGCACTTGCTCAGGCTGGTTCTGAACTCCTGACCTCAAGTGATCCGCCCGCCTCAGCCTCCCAGAGTGCTAGGATTACAGGTGTGAGCCACCACGCCCGGCCACATGCATATGCTTTTAAATACACCATTGCATGCTGTGACTTGAAAGATAGGATGCAATTTTTAAAGCGCAAATGCAAAGATAAGATGTAATTTTTAAAATGCCAAAGCCAGAAAGAGCATTCCAGGAAATAGGAATAACTATTTCAGAGGCATCAATATGTGAGAGAGCGTGGCATGGTCAGAGAATGAATGCAATGAACCATATTGCTAGAACATACGATAGTAGGAGAGAATCACCAATGAGCCATAAAATCCATTATACTTTGTTGTGCTAACCTTCGACCTGAATCATCCACAAGGATGCTAAGTGAATTATCTGGATCATTTGCTTTTTCAAGACAACTGGTTTAGATGACTTAGGCTCCAAAACGTGTCATATTGGCGGCGGAGCGGGATTCTGGAGCCGGCCTGCCTGAGTCCAATTTTTTAATTCCAAAACTCACTAGCTGAGTGAACTTGAGCAAATTCCTTAATTTCTTTCTGCTTCATGTTCTCATTCGTAACAACAGAGCTTCGAAGTACATGGAGGTTTTCTCATCTGATAATAATATCCATCTCAGATGGTTATTGTAAGGATTAAGTGAGTTGACCCATGAAAAGTGCTTAGAATGGTGTCTGGCAAACAGTAGAAACAAACGAAACCGACCTTTTTCAAAAGCAACTGTCTGAATTAATTGAAGGAACCAGGCATGGGACCTTGTTGTCTTAGTCCCCTAGGGCTGCCAAAACTAAGTGCCACAAACCGGGTGACTTTAAACAAAGAACTGTATTCTCTCACAGCTCCAGAGGGCAGAAGTCTGAAGTCAAGGTGTCTGTAGGCCACACTCTCTCCGAAGACTCTAACGGGCGACCCTTCCTTGCCATTCTTGGAGTTTCTTGTCTTTCGGCAACATAACTACAACCTCAGCCGCATCTTCACGTGGCTCTCTGCCCTCTGTCTGTTTCCAAATTTCCCTCTTCTTATGAGGACACCAGTCACTAGATTAGGGCCCACCTGAATCCAGGTGCCTCCATTGTCACTTGAATCCATCTGCAATGACCCCATTTCCAAATAAGGTCACAGTCACAGGTTCCAGTGGACGTGAACTTGGTGGGAGACGATCTTCAACCCAGTACAGACCTCGATTGTCCACATTCCTTGACAACTTGTTTTGGGTAGCCAATGTTTTCAAAAGCACAATTTTTTTTTTTTTTGGCTTTTCCCCTTTGAACAAAATTATTCCCAAATTTCCCGCTTCCCTTTCAACTTTTAAAAATTAAATATACTGATTCCAAATTGCAATTTTTTTGGTAGACTCTCGCCTTTGGTTTTCTGTCGCAGAAGTTTGCGACGAAGTCTGAGGTACTGCTGTGCTTTCTGGTTCTTGGGCGGGGACGTTAGAGTTGCCTGTTTTCTTTCCTCTGAATGTTGTTACTTGTCATTTCTTGCTGATGTGGACGTTTTTGTTAGTGGAGACCCTCTCTCACTTCTAATTTCTGTGAGTCGGAAACCAGAACTCCAAGTCGGCCACAACTGTAGAATTGCGTTTTAGTCTTTATAACAGACCGAACGGCTTCCCTTGGATGGAGTAAATTATATCTAGTGCACATGCTGCATGTAGCACACACAGAAATAAGCTAGGATTCTAAAAGTTCACCAATTTGGAATTTGTTCCCAAGGTTTGAACTCAGTAAAACCTTATTATAGTTCATTTAATAACAGCTAGGGATAGTGACAATTGCATACGTGGATATCGATGTCCTATTCCTTATAACTCGAGGTGAGCTGATGGCATTTCAGCAAGGCAGCTCAGGGCACGGCCCCATCCTGGTGGTCCTGAGTGCCCCTCTGCTTTGCCCTGCCTCCTTTTGTGCCCTGAGTCCTTCCTGTCCCTTTATGGCTCTTCTCACTAATCACAGCTCTACGCGCTTATTCAAACGCAGTGCGGAGGTGCACAAGCATCATTAATTCATCTCTTTAGACAGTCCTGCTTCACTCTAACAGACTCTACAGAAAGGGAACTGCCTGCCTTGTGGGTTAGCAGGAATGGCTGCACGGTACTGCAGCTCTGTCCGTCTGTCTGTCTGTCCCCCTCCCTCCAACCCATGCACCGGGTTTCTAATACCTGTAATTTTCACCCCATCATGAGGCCCTTTTTCTGCTTCCCTGACTGCCACTGGGGCACTGGCTTTGTAGCTGCGCTGTAGATGAGCGAGGTGTGTCTCTGTTTATTTAGTCTGATAACGTGCAGAAGCGCCAGGGATGGAGGAATGTACAGTTCTTACATAACTGCGCCTCGGATTCTCAAGTCCATTAACCTCTGGCCCCTTTTCTGTCAGGATTCAACAAGGGGGAAGTCAACAGTCTAAGACTCAAACAAGAGCAGAAGCAACTGTGCAAAGGCAGACAGATTCTTCTAGCATTAAAATGAAGGCTTAAATACTGACTCTGCTGTGTCCTGCAATGGCTTCTTCTGAGAGGGTCAGCAGACTGCATTGTCACTGAGCATATTTGCAGACACTTTGCCCTTAAATCAAGGTTTGCAGGTACAGACCTAGCTCTGGTCAGATGGTCGCCACGGGCAAGTCTGACTCTGCTGCTCTTGCTGCTCCTATTCGATTCCTCCTCCTGGTGGGCACCCCTTTTCTGCTCCGGACCCCACTGGAGCTCTCTCCCTCTGGCAGCATCTCATGCTCCAGAGCATCCCACTTCTAAAGGCATTTGCCTGTCCCATGTTCTGAGCCGCACACCGACCAGCACAACGCTGAATCCTGGAATTTCCAGGCTGAAAGAATCCTACAGATGAATTAGATGAATTAATTTTAGTAAAGAGTGGAATAAGGGACATATACACACACAGACGCATATACGGGTGTATATATGTACATATGTATACACACATATACATGCGGTCATATGCATAATGACATTTTGGTTAATGACAGACTGCATAAACGATGGTGATCCCATAAGATTATAATACTGTATATTTACTGTACCTTTTCTATGTTTAGAGACACAAATTCTTACTGTTGTGTTACAGTTGCCTACAGTGTTCAGTGCAGTCACATGCAGTCCTGGTTTGTGGCCCAAGTACAATGGGCTGTCCCACACAGCCTAGTGTGTGGGGGGCTGTCCCCTCTAGGTCTGAGTGAGTGCACTCTGCGACGTTCATACAACAACAAAGTCACCCAAGGATGCATTTCTCAGAATGTATCCTCGTTGTTAAGCAACACATGACCATATGTGCAAACACAGTATATGCATAGTACAGAACAGAGGTACTTTGGGGACAGTCCCCCCAATCTCTCCAAACCTCTTATGAGGTTTGCTCCCTCATAAGCCCTGCCCAGTAAATGATACACAGATGAAATTTTCTTCTCTCCTTGGTTCAGTGAGCTGAAGCCAGGACATAGCATCATACCAAATTGGAGGGATTAATGAGCCATTATCGTCCTCACGAATTTTTGCTACGAGTGTTCACTGTTTATTCATGAAGCCACAAGTCTCTTTTAAATCTTGGAATTCAGTGTTTTTAATTACAAGTTTTATTTTGAGATAGTTTAGAATCACATGCACTTGTAAGAAATGCATTCACTAATTTTTTTTAGAGACAGGGTCTCATTCTATTGCCCAGGCTGGAGTACAGTGGCTCAATCATAGCTCACTGCAGCCTTGAACTCTTGGGCTCAGATGATCCTCTTGCCCCAGCCTTTAGAGTCACTGGGAGCACAGGCATGCATTTTAAAATTTTTTTTGTAGAGAGTGTCTCACTATGTTGCCTAAGCTGGTCTTGAACTCCTGGCCTCAAGCGATCCTCCCACCTTGGCCTCCCAAATACAGGAATACAGGTGTGAGCCACCGTGCCCTGCATTCAGTACTTTTAATCCATGTAATAGTTCCACAATACCTCATATACTGTGGGTGTGTTCAGTATATAGTGGTTAATGGACAGATTGGTAAAATAACTGTAATCTGTGCCTGCAAGAGACCTCTTGAGGGAAATATGTTCAGAAATTATTAATCCTAAAATAATTCCGTGCAAATATATGGGATAATTATGTTTGGAAATTACTGGGACACACATATACATACATATCTATCGGTGTATACGGGCCCAGGGATAGACAGCAAATCTGGATCATTCAGGGTCTTTTGTGTCTTGTGTCTGATGCATTTCTCATTTTTAAGTTTAAGACAATAGGTACCAAATCCCAACATGTTCTACGGTTGTTAATTAGCGAACACGACGAAACCTAATTTGTGAAACGCTGGTGTTCTCTTCATTTCCTCGGTCAGGAATCTGAGGTCCGAGGCTGGGGAGAGACCCGGAAGGGCTCGCGGCCCCTCCGGCCTGGCCTGCGCCTGCGCAGTCGGGCGTGCAGCGCGGCGCGCGGCGCCCACGCACGGGAGGGCAGCACTCCGTTTAGTCCAGACCCACCCACGGTGGGTCTATTTGCCATTCTTTCATCTTCCTCTGGAATTCTGACAGGCAAGAATGCAGCCTCGGGGCTGCCGTGCAGCCAAGTGCAACAGTCCTCTCTCAGGGAACCGCAAATACTTGGAACTTGAAGCGGATTGAGCACTAAAAACCGAACACCTTCAGAAACTGAAGTTTGGGGACAAGTTAGCCAAGCCTCGGCTCCCTTGGACTGCATTTGTTAAGTATTGCATTAAAAACCACTTCGCTGCAAGAGTGTGTGGAGAACGAGTTTGTGGGTTTTTTTTTTTTTTCTTTTAATTTGATAAAAACTCACTCTGCCAGCTGAGCGTGCAGTTTGGGGTGAGAGCAGGTTACTTTCTCTGTGGGAGGCAGAAGTGCTGGAGTGAGGCCCCTCTGGGGGTTCGATGCTGGCCACAGCCTTGATGAAGGTTTAAACTGAAATCCACCCTGAATATGCATTTCACAGGCGGGGCGGGCAGGTGGGGGTCCGGTCCCGGGAGGCAGAGGGGCCCACTCACCGCTCCGATCCCTCCCTCACCTTCTCAGGAACAGGGTCACATAGCTTCTATCCAAACGAGGAAAGTAAAAGTCTCGGATTCTCAGGAAGGCAAAAAGTAAAGTTACACAAAGAAAGAAAGGAAAAATAAAATAAAAAGGAAATCATTTGGAGACACTGCTTGCCGAGATTTTAAAGCTTCCTCTTCCTTGATCTCACAGGAATATCCTGGGGCAGAGGGCACAGCGGTTAGGCCAGGAGCAGCAGGAGCTGTCAGGGTCAAAGGCAGGCCCCTGGTCCTAAATCCCCACGTCCTGGGAGTAGCTCGCATGGGTGGGGAGGGAGCGTGGTGGGGAGTCGGGACTGGGGTGTGGGGAGGCGGGGAAGGTGGGGGAGGAGTGGGGGAGAGCAATGTTGGCAGAATCAAGCTCAGAATGTGGGGAATCCTGTTGTGTTGTTTATTCTTCCTCCCCGACATTCCCTGGAGGGACTGTCTCGTGACAACCAACACTGAGGGGAGATCTGAAAGGAAGGAGAAGGCATCTCCAGGGCTTGGAGACATCCCCAAGCCCTGGAGAGGTGTGGAAGGCAGACATCTACTTGGGTCCTGAATCCCAGCCCTGCTATCATTTTGTAATCGGCTCTATGAACAAACACAAACTGATATACTCCCCACGTATGTTTTCCCTGTAACTTTCTTATGCTTTGGATTCCCAGGCCAGTAGGGTTCAATGACCAGAACATTATAATCTTCTTGTTCAGCTAACCCTTTTACATTTTGGGTTGTCTCCCAGAGACGTCAGACTCTTGGCAGGATAACAGCAGCAAGGTTCCCCATCCATCGCTAACCTTTGACTTCTGAATTAGACACAAACTGCCCCAATACACGTAGCCACCTTCCTGAGCCCTTCTAAAAACCCCTGCCCTCGGTTGGTCGGAGAGACGGATTTGAGGCAGTTCTGCTGTCTCCCAGGTGCTACTATCTGTAAGAAACTGTCTTTCTCCCTTGGCAGTCCTCGTTGTCTCAGTCATTGACCTTCTGTGCAGCAAGCAATTGGACCGAGGCAGAACCCCCCTGTGGGTTCAGTAATATTAATAATTTCCCTCTGCCTCCTGGTGACTTCTCCACTAACTGCCCCAATCCTGTGACCTTGGGGATGGTTCTGAGCCCTGGTCCCCAAATCCAGAATGACAAACTCTGAGAGTACAAAGGAGCTGCAAGAGATTGGAAAGGGTAGCCCAGGGTGGGTTTGGGTCTGAGTGTGATAGTAATGAATACTGCTTGGCCTGCTCTGGGCAAAAGGGTTCTATTCCACACTGCCTTATGGTAAGGGTGCTGGATAAAATAAAAATGCAGGATACACTAACTGCAGAACCAGACCAATCTGGTTTAACTTTGTGTGTTTCAGTGGCCGCGCCCCCCCCTTACAAGCTACATAACCTGAGCATGCTCAGATGAACCAAGCTTGCAACTATGGGGGGGAGGGGAACCCCAGACCAAAGAACAGGGACCGGATTAAGAACCAGACACCACATGGCATAATCCACGATCTAATCAGATGGAGCCCCAGCATCACCCATGACAAGTCGGACCACGCCTCCCGACATCAACTTATTGTAAGATCCCATCAAACCTCGCCTTATTACCCTCTACGTATAAAACCTGCCCCAGCCTCCAGCTTGGGGAGACAGATTTGAGCCAGATTCCTATCTCCTTGCTTGGCTGCCTTACAGTAAGCTTTTCTCTACAAAAACCAGTGCTTTGATGTTTGGCTTACCATTGCACACGGGCAGACAGACCCAGCTCGGTTCGATGACAACACCGATACATGCTACAACATGGATGAAACTTGAAAACATGCTAAGTGAAATAAGCCAGTTATGAAAGACCCCATATTGTAGGAGTCCATGCATATGGAGTGTCCAGAATGGGAAAATCTGTGAAGACAGAAAGTTGATTTGTGCTCGTCCAGGGCTGCAGGGTGAGGTGACAGGGATGGAGAGTGACTGATAAAGGCTACAGGGTGATAAAAATATATTAATACAAAAATGGTTGTTGGCCGGGCGAGGTGGCTAACGCCTGTAATCCTCGCACTCTGGAGGCCAAGGCAGGCGGATTGCTCGAGGTCAGGAATTCGAAACCAGCCTGAGCAAGAGTGAGACCCCGTCTCTATTATAAATAGAAAGAAATTAATTGGCCAACTAATATATATAGAAAAAATTAGCCGGGCATGGTGGCGCATGCCTGTAGTCCCAGCTACTCGGGAGGCTGAGGCAGCAGGATTGCTTGAGCCCAGGAGTTTGAGGTTGCTGTGAGCTAGGCTGATGCCAGGGCACTCACTCTAGCCTGGGCAACAAAGCGAGACTCTGTCTCAAAAAATAATTGGTTATAAAACTCCATATAAAACTTACTGAACTGTACACTGAAAGTGCTGAAATTTTATGATACATGAATATCTTAATAAAGCTGTTTTAAAAATACAGGAGACAAAGGCTTTAAAATGATCCACAATATTCAAACCTGGAATTAGTGTAAAAAGTGAGATTAGTTTCACAAGGGCTCTAAATCTCTTAATTGTGGGTGAGAATATTCCTTTTCGTTCATTCTTAAAGACTGAACATGTTTGAAACCAGTATTACCTTTTCCCATCTTCTGTTCATTCTGCACGGCAAGTATTCTCTTAGCTATTTCTTTACATTTCAGATAAATCATGAGAAGTTTAGAATAAGTATATCCAGTACAAAATATGGAATACAGTTATAATAAAAATATTTTGATTGTTTATTTGAAATTCAAATTTAACTAGATGTCCAGTATTTTATTTGGCAACGCTATTTATGATTCGACTAAATGCCTCAGAAAGCCATCAATCCACAGCAAAAGTAAAAAGAAATAGTTTGTGTGATGTCATTTAACTGAGATTTAAGGAGACCTCTACGTACTTTGGGCACCAAAATGCTTAACAATTCCTGAGACTGAGAACTTCTTGATTTAATGCTAACCATGTTTTTTATAAAGTTCCACTTGTAGCCACCAAGGCAGAGAGATCCAGGAAGAAAAAAATATCTTTTAAATTCTATTATTAAAAATTTCCAAAAATTATTGAAAATGTCTAGAAGCAAGAAGAACTGGATATTTTAATAAGATCCTTCTAATCTTTTCATCCTATAAATCTTGCCATTAAATCAGAAACATTATGGGGGAAGCTCAAGAATGTGGATCTTTAAAAAAATTTTTGGCTTGTTTGAGTATATGAGAAATTATTATAAATATTCACTATGTAATGATTGTCACACAATGGGATTAACTATAGATTGTCATACGTTATGGAAAGAAATGAAAGTACCTTTAAGTAAAGGTGCCATATATACATATACATATATATATTTATATATAGTTTTTTAATTTTTATTTTTTCCCTCCAACTTCCTGGATGTTTTACATTTGTTTTAAGGAGACGTCTCAGTTTGCCAATTCTGGTAAGCAGAATTTTTTAAGTTTGCGCTTGCATAAGGTGTGTAACAGCAACCACACCTCTGTTTTAATCCTAGAAAATCCAGCATAAAAACAATATGATGGCAAGATTATTAAAAATTTAACTAGAAGGCTGTACCTACAAAAACTCTGCTCATGCTCTTAGTACAGGTGTAAAAGAAGTCAATATTCTTTTTCTTATTTTCTAAATTGGAAAATTTAAAACTGCAATAATTGCTCTGAATTTAGTAATTTGATCAATTAGAATTAGAATATGTTGGGGTTACATAGTGCAGCATTTAACCAAACCTAAGATTTTTGTTTAAGTATTTTAAATATGATATTGGCATGTTAATGGATTAATTTTTCTAAATAAAAATAAAAATTATAGATTAAAATAAATTTAAATTAAATTAAATTGGCATGTTCCATATAGGTTCTGAGAAAGAGACCAAATCTTTCCCCTTGAATAATTTCAGTACTTATAGGGAGCGCAAGGGATATCAACACAAGGCAGTGATTTTCAGAACACTTTCCTCTTCCTACTTACACCTAGATTTATAAAAAATCATTCCTGTAGGTCACACGTTGGGATTTAGAGTCCTAAGAGGACATTGCATAATTGTTCTCTTTTCGAAAATTTCCTTTTAAGTGCTAAAATTTTTTTTCTTTTAATTTTAGTTGGTACATAATAATTGCATATATTTATGGGACACAGAATGATTTTCCATACATGTATACAATGTGTAATAATCAAATCAGGGTAATTAGCATATCCGTGACTTCAAACATTATCATTTCTTTGTGTTGTGAACATTCGAAATCCTCTCTTCTAGCTTTTTGAGACTATATCATACACTACAGCTAACCGTATTTACCCTACAGAACACCAGAACTCATTCTTCCTACCCAGCTATAACTCTGTATCCTTTACCTAACCTGTCCCCCTCCTTTCTGATCTTCCTGGCCTCTACTATAATCTTTTTATAAGAACTAGTTGTGAAAAAGGAAAATCTGCAATTTCTTCAAAAAAATAAGAAGCAGAATCGAAGAGGTTGAAGAATATGTGGGGACTAAACCTGCTTGAAAAAAAAAAAACTTCACATAGCTGACTCCATTCCTTAGATTCGTGAGAGCTTTTTCTGCTAAAACTCTCAAGAACTGGAGTGTTTCTGGAAACAGGAACAGGGAGAATGCTGAAGCCGCCAGAGCTGGCACTGAGCTCAGGCATCTTTGGCTGTTCCTTCTTGCCTGGTTGACTCATGTGGTCTGTTGGATTCTCACCCCAGCCATGCTAATTAAGGCCACAATGCAAATGAAGAAGCACAAACTTCCTGAACACACAAAGCTAGGAAATCTTGGGTCATAAACTGCAAAGTCACAAAGCCAGTGGACTCCATAGCCTTTAGAACTGGGGAGAATGATGTGCTCATTGAACTCAACATAAGGGACCAGTTCCAAAAGAGAGAAAACAACAGGGAAGAGAAGGAGGTTATTGTGCTTGAATGGCTAAGTGATTTAATTAGAATCTCTCATTAAAATTAACTGCATCTCACAGACTTTAGTAGGTAAGAATATTCGAAAATTGCAAATGGTGCACAAGGCTGGGGGAAAAAAAATGATCCACAATGTTCCAACCTGGACTTAGCGTAAAAAGTGAGATTAATTTCACAAGAGCTCTAAATCTCTTAGTTGTGGGTAAGAAAATAACCAGTCACTTTTTCCCACCTTCTGTTCCTTCTGCACAAGTGTTCTCTTTGCTATTTCTTTAAAGTTTTAGTGTAGCCACCTGGGGTCCAGGTGTAGTCAACCAAATAAGAAAAAATGGCTCAGCCCCTTGAGCTAACACATTGAATCAAGAATCTCTATTTCGATTTACATTATGTAACATACATTATTAAATATTTATTTAAATAAATTTAATCCAGTGTGACATTGCATTCCTTCCGTTCTGACCCAACACCTTTTCTGGGTCCCCATACACATCCTCCTGGTTTCTGTTGATCTAAATTGATGAAATCTTCCTGTGGGTATTGCAATCTTGTGGGTCATCTTTTGTACCTGTTGCAGCCTGCTGGGATCTGAGTCTGTTCTAGAATCAATGAGAAAAACGGGTGGGAGTGGGGCTGACCCTGGCCCACTCCCCCTCCTAAGGAGGAGCACAAGTCCCTTGTAAGGCAACCACTGCAGAAGGGACATCACGGGATCTTCAGCCATAAGGACAGTAACCTCCCTGCCAGGGTAAAAAGTGTTTCTTCCACTGGCAAAGTCGAATCGGCAGAATTTGGGCACTCAAAGTCCCCCTCCCAACCCCCCCCACATGCCCTCCTCCCAATTTTTAGAGTTCTTCTCCTTTCTGATCATGGCCTTAATTTTAGCAAAAGTGGTCCTGTAAGGTCAGGAATGCAATTGGGTTGGACTTTGGGTTTGGTTTCCAGAAATCTTGACTCTGTAGCTGCAAGAAAAAGTTGGGGATTTTTTGCGGGGAGGGAGTGGGGTCAGTCATAGAAGATTTCTAGTTCTTTACCCAGACCTTGAGTTGGAAATTTAAAGCCCTGAGCCCATCATTTTCTTTCTGTAAGTACTCCAGAACACTTCAAAGCCACCCAACAACCCTATTATATATAAAGTGCTCTACAGCAGAAACCATTAACACTTAGTCACCCAAAGACTTGCTTCCTGTGTAGACACTTGATTATAGGTGTCCGCAGGTAATAATTAAAACAACTTTTGCCACTGCTTGCACTGTCATTATTCTCTTTACCAATGGAAACAGGGTCATTAATACTTGTTAATTAATCTAATCAGATCAGAGAACCAATCTCAGATAGCCCAGAACTGGTTCAGGGAACATCACAACCTCTGGGACCACTTTTGGTACTGATTTCCGCCTAAGTCAGGGCCAGTCAGGGAAGCGGAGGCGCTATTAAGTGATACAGAGAAACTGGGTTTATTTTAGGGATTGGACCTCACACAGCTGTGGAGCGGCTGGAGGAGTCCGTGCAAGGCTGTTTCCTCTCCCTCCGGCAAGCAAGTCCCTATAGGATACCCCAGCCCATGTGAGGAGCGAATGCCAGATACGAAATGGGCTCTGCAAGGGCAGATTGGGACCCACAGAACACACTGGAGCCCACAAGGCTAACTGGGACCCACAAAAACAAACCAGGACACGTGCCTGCCTCACTGCCCCCGTCCCTGACAACAAGGTACCCGGGAGGCGCTGCGTGGCCTTCATCACGGGGCTGCACTCACGCCCGGCTGCGACTCAGAGGAGCCAAAGGAAGAGACCTGGAGGGAGCTGGGGAAGAGGAGCCAGGCTGGTGGCCCAGGAGACAGGACACGCCAGCACATCAGTGACACGTGTGGGCTGACACGCTGCCCGGAGTCCGTGTTGGCCTTCAGAGCGTAAAATCATGGCAGGCACTTTGCTTTTGTCTTCCAAATCCTGTGCAAAATTCTCTTGGGGTCAACCCTAAGCCAGAAACATGCAGGGAAGAGAGAGAATGCCGGAAAGACAGTCCCAGCTTAGCTAACTGACATAGTACAAAGTCACCAGAGCAGCAAACAACACTACCTGTTGTCGTGGAGTTTACAGTCTAGCGGTGAAATGGACAGTAAGTAAACAAATGCGTGCGTGTGTATTTCTTACAACAACCTTCTGAGATAAGAATTCGTATTATCCCCATTTTACAGATGAGAAAACTAAGGCAGAAATGGGTTAAGTATTTTGCCCTAGGTCTCGTAGCTAGTAAGTGCTGGAGCCCAGCTCTGGACCAAGGCAGTTTGCGTCAAAGTCCGCAGCATTATCTGCTACTACTCTGTTTGGCTTATTCCGCATAAAGCTCTCCCCAAACACTCAACTCAAACTGCATCTTTCTTTCAGGTGATAGTAGTTTATTGCATTCATATTGTTTCCTCCTCTAACTGTGTTGTACTTATTGATAATTACTTCCCTAATTGGGTATAAAATTCTTTTTTTTTTTTTTTTTTTGAGACTGAGTCTCACTCTGTCACCCAGGATAAAGTGTAGTGGCCTCCTCATAGCTCACTGCAACCTCAAACTCCTGGGTTCAAGGGATCCTCCTGCCTCACCCTCCCTGGGAGCTAGGACTGTGTGCCACCACGCCCAATTAATTTTTCTTTTGTTTTTGTAGAGGCTGTGTCTCCCTCTTGCTCAGGCTGGTCTTGAACTCCTGGCCTGAAGCGATCCTCCCACCTTGGCCTCCCAGAGTGCTAGGATTACAGGTGTGAGCCACCGTGACCAGCCTGATTATAAAACTCTTTGACAGATAATATGAAAACTTTTTTTTTTTTTTGCTGGTCCACTTCAGCTGCTAATAGTGTTGTGCATTCAGCGGGCACCTTGTAAATGCTCATTGTGTCGAGTTAGTGCCTTCGACAGTCAGAGCAAGATGGGTGTCCCCCGCAAGGTGTGTGTACCTGTGGGCTGAGCGGCATTGAGTCTGAAAGAAATCTGTTTATAAAATGCTTTTGTCGATTCTTCGAAATGCGCTGCAGAAAAGAGAAAGCAGCCAGAGCTCCTTAGAGGAACCACCTCTGTCCTGGTCTCGTGATAATCACAGGACCCAGACGAGTCCGGGCAAGGGAACAGGCAGGCAAGACGGAGGGGTCACCAGCAAAGGTGGCCTCACGGCGCTCACCTTTGGATTCGGCACGCAGGATCATTCCAAAGGCTTATTATGTGAATTCCTGTAGTTCGTTCAGCCGATGGCAGGTAGAGGAGCCTCAAAACTTCAGGCCCGAACCCTGCATGTTTGTATGCGCCCGCAGTGAAAAGGCCCTTTGTGGCCTTGTGTGCAGGTTTATTTAGCAACCAACCCACAGGAAACGGAAGGTGGAGCACGACACTGGGGAGAAGGAGGCCCCCCACATCGTTTTGGCATTAGCTGGTATTGGCGCCCATGAAAACACTGGGAGGGGATTTGTTTTGTGGTTGGGTTTCCTTTTTTAAAAAAATCATTACAGTTAGATCAGCAGTATTTCCTCAAATATGTGAGGGGAAGGGAGCGGTGACTTCCTAAAGGAAAGTATTTATATTTTTAGACTGAAATATGTATGCCTTTACAAAGCATTTCTCAGAAAACAGATTTTAAAAAGGAGTGTTCTGAACGAACAACAGACCGTATATCTTAAACCATAGTTAAGGTAGTTTATCTTGTAAAGTATATTTTAAGGCAATGAGAAAGAGATGAGCAATTTTTTAAAGAATTTATTTATTTTTATTGATGCATAGCAATTTTGTCTTATTTTAATGGAGAACCAAAAAAAAAATGCTTTTGGGTTTTAGAACATCTTCCTGGTCTCCACCTTTTTCTGAACCCGCGTGCTCTGGGCTCGGGCACCAGTGGAGCCCGGGGAGCCGCCCTGGGAGAGCTGGGGTGCGGTTCAGGACGGGAGGAGGGGCGCGGCTGGGTGGGGGAGAGAAGGCGTGAGGGACGCTGTGCTCTGATGGCACAGCCCACGCTGTTTTGTCACGAACTTACAGCTCGAGGGGGTCCTAGAGGTCACCCAGCCCAGGGTTCTCACTGAGCGCGCCGGGAATCTGCACGCCTGCCTTGCGGCCCAGGTGAGCCGGCCCAGTCACCTGTGGGCACAGTGGCCTCATTTCGCAAAGGAGCAGGCTGTGGTCTAGAGAGGCAGCGGGACTCGGGACAGCAGCGAGGGAGCGCAGAACCCACTCGAGACATGTGGCTGAAAAAGAGAAACCACCCTGTCCAAACGTGGGTGTAGACGGAGCAGACACAGCCTCTGTGACCGGCTTTGCTCAGTCCCTCCTGTCCTCTGTCTGCTCGTCTTGAAACCATCTAAGAGGACACAAAACCTTTACGTCACAGTTGGAGATGAGCTGTGAGGCCTCGGAGAAAGCTAAGCGGTTGGCGTGAACCCACCTGCCGCTGAGGAGGTGCGCTGATGGCTGGCCGCACTTGCGCAGACCAGGCGCTGCAGGAAGCAGGACTCGGAAGGCAGGGACGTCACAGGTCTCAGACTGAGGACTGACTGGAGGATGGGAATCTGTTTCCTAATTTGTTATTACAAAAGTTTCCAAACATTTACAAAAGTTAAAACCATGTACTCATCACCCAGACACCTACCATTTATATTCAAAAATTTAAGACATTTTCCTACATTTGCAAGATCTACCTACAGGTTCATCTATGTGTGTGTGTGGTATGTGTGTGGTGTGTGTATGTGTGTGTGGTGTGGTGTGTGTGTGGTGTGTGTGTGTGGTGTGGTGTGTGTGTGTGTGTGGTGTGTGTATGTGTGTGTGGTGTGGTGTGTGTGTGGTGTGGTGTGTGTGTGGTGTGTGTTTGTGTGTGGTGTGTGTGTGGTGTGGTGTATGTGTGTGGTGTGTGGTGTGTGTTTGTGTGTGGTGTGTGGTGTGTGTGTGTGGTGTGTGTTTGTGTGTGGTGTGTATGTTTGTGTGTGGTGTGTGTGTGTAGTGTGGTGTGTGTTTGTGTGCGGTGTGGTGGGTGTGTGTTTGTGTGTGGTGTGTATGTTTGTGTGTGGTG